>AWUE01011934.1:0-69003 GCA_001974825.2 Corchorus olitorius | reverse complement strand
AGCCTTTTGAGAAGATCACATTTCATCATCTGCCTAGAGAAGACAACCAGTTGGCTGATGCTTTGGCGACCCTCTCTTCCATGTTTAAGGTGGGAACCAACACGGAAGTTCAACCAATCCAGATTCAAGTAAAGGATTCCCCAGCACATGTGATGAGTGTGGAAGATGAGGTAGACGGGAATCCATGGTATTTTGATATTCTCCAATACATCAAGTATCAAAGATATCCAGAACATGCCACGGAGAATGACAAAAGGGTAATTCGAAGAATGGCGATTGGTTATTTCCTGGAAGGTGACACTTTATACAAGAAGAGCCGTGATCAAACATTGCTCAGATGTGTGGGTTGAACAGAAGCCCGAAAGATTATGAAAGAGATACACGAGGGTTCGTGTGGGGGTCATGTCAGTGGACACAAGATGGCGAGACAGATCATGAGAGCAGGGTATTATTGGTTGACATTGGAAACTGATTGTATCAAATACGTAAGAAAATGCCTCAAATGTCAGATCTACGCAGATCAGTTCATGTGCTTCCGAATCCGTTACACGTGATGTCAGCTCCATGGCCTTTCTTGATGTGGGGCTTAGATGTGATCGGAGTCATCAATCCTAGGGCCTCTAATGGACATAAGTTCATATTGGTTGCAATTGATTACTTTACAAAGTGGATCGAGGCAGTTTCTTATGCAAGTGTTACCCAAGCAGTGGTCACAAAGTTCATTAAGAGAGAAATCATTTGCCGATATGGGTTGCCAGAAAGAATCATAACAGATAATGCATCCAACTTGAACCAAGGATTGGTGGAAGAAACTTGCAAACAGTTCTGAATTATGCATAGCAACTCGACCATTTATAGGCTTAAAATGAATGGTGCAGTAGAAGCAGCTAATAAGAACATCAAGAGGATTGTGGAGAAAATGACTGAGACATATTATCACGGGAAACTTCCTTTTGCTCTTCACGCTTATCGGACTTGTGTTAGAACCTCAACTGGGGCAGCTCCGTATTCTTTGTATATGGAATGGAGGTAGTGGTACCAATTGAAGTAGAAATACCTTCCCTACGAATATATCGAGAAACTAAGCTAGAGGAGTCTGAGTGGGTTCAAGAAAGGTATGATCAGCTCAATTTGATTGATGAGAAGAGGTTAACGGCTTTGTGCCACGGTCAGATGTGCCAAAAGAGGATGGAGCGGGCCTTCAATAAGAAAGTACGCCCGAGAGAGTTTAAAGTAGGAGATTTGGTATTGAAGAAGATTCTACCAGAGCAACGTGACCCAATGGGCAAATGGACACCGAATTTGGAAGGCCCATTCGTGGTAAAAAAGGCATTTTCTGGTGGGGCTTTAATTTTACAGGAGATGGACGGTGAGGAATTCCCTAGACCTATTAATTCAGATGTGGTCAAGAAATATTATGCTTAAAAAAAAACCTCAGCTTAAAGAAGAAAGAGGTTGAAAAAAAGAAGAACAAAGAAACAAGGAGGGGTCCAAGTCGAAAACCCGCAAAGGGCGGTTTGGATCCAACGGGGGTCACTTGAGTCGAAAACCCGAAAAGGGCGGCTCAAGTGAAGGATGGAAAAGGAGAAACTTGAGTTGAAAACTCACAAAGGGCGGCTCAAACAGGAGTTGGAAAGGTCATAGTATGTGGGCAATACACTTTAAGAAATTCCTTAGGGACAAAGGGGTAAAAGGCCTGGTCCAGACTGAGTTGGGTACGGCAACATCAAAACCAAACTCGAAGAACCTTCGGCAAGCGTCACAAAACCGTCGTCGGAGTATTCATCGACATGAGGTTCTATCTCTTCAGCATCTTTTTGGTAGTATATATATATATATATATATATATATATATATATATATTAAATTCCTTGTTATATAAGTTTATCTCTTTTCGACCTGTACATATTTCTTTATTAATGAAATTTCGAAGTTTTTAATATAATTTGTTTCCTGTTTGTATCACATTTTTATGAGTAAACATTGGCTTTCTTTTTCAAAATTTATTAAAATAGACATGGGAATGGTCGCTTTCAATTATTCGAAAAGGAGGTATTAGTAAAAGATATACAGGTCATCATTTTGGGCAAAGATTTCAAAAGGAGTAAAGGCAAAGTGACGATAAGGGCATGGGGGCATGAGATCAAGGGAATTAAGTCAAGATGGTTCTAGGTCAAGAGAGTAAATGGGGTCACAAGAAGGACAGGCACAACCAACGAACAATTGGACAAAGAAAATATATTCAGATTAAAGCATACACTTTTGCATGGCACTTATCATTAGCATACAGCATTGCATTATCATTCTAACCCGCATCAAAGCATACTTCCAAAGCAAATTTTCAGGAAAATCTATCAAAGAACCCATAAAGTTCACGGCTCAAAAGGACTCGTATTTCTTCAAAGTGATTCGGTGAAGCAGGTTAATGCAGGGCATTATTTCTTCAAAATTGGATTCTAATTGGTGATCCCTTCGGAAAATAAGAACAGTGTGTCTACGTCTTTGCGCTTTTGCTGACTCTTGAAAATGCCCAAATGACCCTTTTACACATTTCTCAATAATTAGCAAACGCACAAAGAGGGGCAGCTGTAGACACATTACTTTAAGTTCTACATTATCTTTAGATTTTTTGTTTGGATTAGTCAAGCCTCTCCTTAGAAATAATCAAGGCCCAAACTTTGGCAAAGCCTTGATACATCATTATTTTAGAAGCCTGTTTCTCTTAAAGCCCACTCCCAAAGTCTTAACTCATTTGGGCGTAGGCACTTGGGATTTCTTTTTTCCTTTTAAAAGCCCATTCCCAAAATCTTAATTCATTTAGGCTTAGGCACTTGGGTTTTTTTTCCTTTCTTTTTCAATCCATTCGGGCTTTGGGCTCTTATCCATTAAGCAAAAGTTTTTTATATATACATGTATTTTATTTTTGGGGGCATTTCGGGCCCAATCCTTTTTGCTCTGGGCATGTGACAACAAACAGTACAGGCCATTGTCATTAGCAGTAATAAAAATTACATACCATTTGCAAAGATAAAGAAAATTACATTGCCAAAAACGGATCATACAATAGGGTCCTTTTTCCTTCTTTCCCTAATCTACCCTTTTCCAGATGGTGCACTTTGAGATTGCCTACAAAGCAAATTGGATGAACAAATTAGATAAAGGTGTAGTCATTCATGCCCAAAACAGCAGAGGAATTAGTACTAATAGGACAGAAACTTATCTTCTTTGGACATGGGGGACCAAGCTTGGATGGTCCCCCTCGCCACCTCAACCCTGGTAGTCTTTAAAACAACCCTTTCAAGAAGACAAAACCAAGGCATTAGCAGCACTTAATTAAAGGAGACAAAACTGAAAATAGATAAACAAAGGATTTAAACAGGAACTTGCCGACCAAGTTTCAGCAAGGCAGGGATTTGTCTCTTAAAATAATCCAGTGCACAAAGCAAAGTAAGATTAGAATCAAAAAGCACATCTCCACAGTTAAAAGGGAATACAAATTAGAGGTGTGGCAAATCCAATGGCCGGCAAAGGAGGAAGCACCACAAGTTCAAAATAAGAAGTACAGCAGAAGTATGCCATTAAGACACAAGTTTCCCACAAGCATGCACAAGACAAGCACAAGCAGTAAACAAATCAGAAATGGGTAAAAGGCCAGGTCACTGTGGAAGACTCAAAAGCCAGTCAGTTTTAGCCATCTCAGGACAAAGGACAATACATAAAGCCATGTCAGTTGCCACAATAGCAATTACAGGATCATTAGATGCATGTGCAAGTAATGTAGCAGAAATCATAAATATATCAACAGTCATAGGATTGAGATACATAACAGATGTCATCAGGAGAAAGGATCACATGAACACAGAAAAAAAGTAAAGGACAACAATGAGCACGATAAATAACTCCACAAGATTCCACATCAGCAACCAATAAGCAAATAAGAGTATACTAAAGAGGACCATGGGATCAACTACCAAAGGTTGATCCTAACCATCAAAACAAGAGAAAGGACCAGTATATAAACAGTGGCAAAAAAATCTCAGGAGATGAGGGACACAGTTTTCAAAAAACCCTAGCCGTTCATACTTTCCAAAACACAGAAAACACAGATTCAAAGAAAAAAAAACCTAGTTATTTCTTCCATTCCCTTGTGAATAACCAAAAATTCAGAAAGGAACCCAAACAAGACCCAAGACAGAAACACAAATACTGAGATTTTATCCACAGCAACAAAAAAAAAGAGTGAGAGATTGCTTTACCTTTTTAGACTTTCTCGCACCTTAGTTTCCTTAGAGCCTTCCCCTTTAGGTTCGAACCCTTTTCAAACACTCAACAACAAAATGACAGGGAACATTAGAGGGTGTTTCGTTTGGGGCCTTTGAGATTTAGACCTTAGTTTGTAAGAGTACTAAAGTGAAAAGAAAGAGATAAAGGAAGAGAGACGTATACCTGAAGATTGGCTCAAGATCATAGCCAGAGTAGTAGATCTGGTTGCTTGAAGCGGTGGTTCGGGTAAGTCAGATCTTGGCCTTTGGAGTTGGGATTCAAGAAAACCAATATCAGATTCGGTAAGAGGGCCGCGAAGGGGAGCTCTCGACGAAATTTGAGCTTCATCTGACGGCGTTTGGAGCTCCGGTACGGCCGGGACGCGGTGGAAGCGATTTCTGGTGACACAGGCGGCGGCGGCTCTGAAATTAGGGTTAGGTAAAGTTATAATTTGAGAGTTTAAGTTAGTATTTATAGATAGGATAAATATCTGTGATTGAGCTAAATTAGACCCTATTTTTATGGCTATTTTACTATGTTTTTGGATCCATTTATGCTTAAATATATGTTATTTTGATAATATTTGTGTTTTGAGTCTTTAAGTGATGTGAAAATGAGAATTTGTTATTTTTCACTATTTTTGGAGCTATTTTGATGACTTTTTACACAGATTTGAGCAAAGCAATTTTGAGCATAGATTTGGATATTCGAAGTTCCTGTTTGAAGACCATTTGAAGATAATTTGAAGACTTGAAGACTTTTGAAGAGTTATTTCAAGAGCAAGAATTGAAGATTGGAGCTTTAATTGCGAAGGATTGAAGACAAGCCATGGATATTTTCTCTTCTAGTTTTCTTCTAGTTTTTTAAGCAAGGGTGCCGCCACCCTCTCTAGCCATAGACGGGTGCGACATACCTAGCTATTTTGCAAGGAGATTTCGCCCCTCCAAGGTCTTGTAAGTACTCTTATGTCGTTCATGGATTTTTCAAAATCCATGAGTAGCTAAATTCTTGATACTTCTGATTCTTTGGTGAATTCAATCAATTAAATATGGTGAGATTTCTGTTCTTATAATTTGGTATTTTATTCTTGATAGATAGCATGTTAAACTCTGTTTTAATTCTACAATCTTGATTTTTATTGATTTATTGTGGCCACTAAAGAGGTAATTTGAGAGATTGCTGGCTAGATCAAACAACAACGATTGACGCCTGAGTTTGATTGTATGTAGCGAGTTAACCATGCTCACCGGTGAGGTCAATTTGGTTTGCATGCCAGTGATCAGATTTATCTGGTTGTTGTATGGTTTTATTTATTAAGCATGTGTGAAAGAACTAATAAAAGTTGATCTTAATGCTTTGAATCCTAGCTAATCTTTAAGGCTTGACGGCTAATTGATTAGTTAGGAGGAAAAAGGGGTAATTTAAGGCTTGATGGCTAATCTTATCTAAATAGCATGTTAGGGTTTTCCCTAGACCAGTTATCATCAAGAATTTAATATTGAATTTATCTTTTAAATCAAGGACCCATAATTAATTTGATTGTTTTCTACCATTGGAGAAGAAGTATGCTCTTTAATTATTGTTTTCTTTCTTAATTGCCATAGACTTAGATTTAATTTACTTTGCTTTGTTTTCTAGTTTAGTTATTTTCTTCTTAATTATTCTTAACCCTCTGTTTTTACGTATTGTTTTGAGAGATTTTAAGGATTGTATTTTCAGATAAAGTCTATCACCCTTCTCTGTGGGATCGACCCCTACTTACCCTATCTGCTTTATTTAGGATTTTGTTGGGATTATTTTTATGATTGCTGATGACCGATCATAAATTTTGGCGCCGCTGCCGGGGAAGAAAAATAGACTCATCTGAAGACGAATCCTGTAAATTCTCTCTTAGTCTCTGCGTTTCTAATCTAAAAATTTTTTTTGCGTTTTTAATCTAAAAAATTTTGTTTTGTTTTCTGTGTTTCTTCTAAAAAAAAATATTTTGATTTTGCGTTTTTAATTTTGTGTTTGCGTTTTTAAAAAACAAAAAGTTTTCGGTTTTGCGAAAAAAAGAAAAAAGAGTTTTACGTTTTCTAAGAAAAAAAAATATTTTTGTCTCTTCGTTTTTCTTAAAAAAAATATTTTCCTTTATTTTTCTGTCTTTAATTTTAATTTTTAAGAACTTTTACTACTAACAATTTTCTTTTGAGTTTTTTTGAGTTTTTCTAGGAAGCTGCATGCCAAAGACAAGAAGTAGTGGTAAAAGAAGACTTTGAATTTGATCCAGAGTCAGAAAGAACACTATTTTCATTAAGGAAGGAGAAATCAAATCGACAACAAGAAGAGGAGTCATCCAATTCAAGTTCGCAATCTAATTCTCCTAGATCTGCTGCTTCAACATCATCACAAGACATGGCAAACGAAGAACCTAAAACCCTGAGAGAGCTTTCTGCACCAAACGTCAATGCGCAACGCTTAACAATTCGATACCCAGATACGACTGCAAATTTTGAGATTAAATCTGGATTTATTCAGATTTTACCCAAATTTCATGGTATGTCTGGAGAAGATCCTCACCGACATCTGACAGATTTCCAGATTGCCTGCACATCAACAAATATTCAAGGTATCACTGAAGACCAATTCAAGCTAAGAACTTTTCCATTCACTCTTGTGGATCGTGCAAAAGATTGGTTGTACCTCTTACCAATTGGTTCAATCACATCTTGGACGAGGCTTAAGAAGTTGTTCTTGGAAAAGTACTATCCTGCTCATAAAGTATCAAGTATAAGGAAGGAAATTTGCGGAATTAAGCAATGCCATGGAGAAACAATGCATGAATATTGGGAACGTTTCAAGACACTATGTGCGAGCTGCCCCAATCATCAAATCATTGAACAGTTGCTGATCCAATACTTCTATGAAGGATTACTACCCTTTGACAGATCTTCCATAGATTCTGCAAGTGGAGGAGCTTTCATAGATAAAACTCCCACTGATGCTTGGACTTTAGTGGAGAAGATGGCTGCCAACACTCAACAATTTGGATCTCGAGAAGACTATTCAAGAGAAGGCAATACAAGAAGAATCAATGAAGTCTCTACCCATTCCACCTCACTGGAGCAACAACTTCAAGAAACAAATCAGCAAGTCGCTGCGCTCACTGATTTATTCCATGCGAATTTTTCAAGTGTGCTTAAGGCTTATGGAATTTGTAAACAAGGACACTACACTGATAAGTGCCCTTCTTTGGAACACACCGCGCAAGAAGTCAATGTTGTTGGAATGCAAGGAGCATATCAAAGGAAGCCTGAACCTTATTGGAGAGCCGAGCAACCAAGTCAACAATATGGGAACCAAGGTAACTATCAAGGAAGGCCAATGAATTATCAAAGGCCTAATTCTCAACAATCTTCACAAGCTGTCGAGATGCAACAATTGAGAGAAGCTATGGAGATGATGAGGAAACAAATCAATCAATTGACTAGTGACATGAGTGAACTCAAGACACAAGGTCAACAAAGGATCCCATCACAACCAAAGGTACCTCCTAAGGAGAATGTAAGTGCAATCACTTTAAGGAGTCGAAAAGAGTTGGAAAACCCCTATCCAACCCATGCCGCACAAGATGAAGGAAAGTCGAGCTACACCAAAGAAGAAGAATTGCAAGTGCTTGCCAAAGAAATCAAGATTGAAGATGATCCCAGAAGAAAAGATGGTGCAACCACCAAGAAGACTGTTATCGACAAGACTGATTCCAAGGTACATGCTGCCATTCCTTTTCCATCAAGATTGAAGAAGTCAAAGAAAAAAGAGGATTATCAAGATATTTTGGAGATACTTCAAAAAGTTGAGGTCAACATCCAACTTCTTGATGCTATTCAACAAATTCCAAATTATGCAAAGTTACTTAAGCAACTTTGTACCAACAAGAAAAGGTTACAAGGTGAGGTAAGTGCTGGAGTTAATGTCTCTGCTATGCTTCAAAAGAGTTTACCTCATAAGTGCAAGGATCCAGAATTTCATCTCAATCGCCATTGAATCCTAACAAGTTTGTTTATGTTGTGAATGTTAAAAGTGTTAAGAAATGAGCCAGTAAAGAATCGATGACAAAGCCTGATCAGATTTCCAAAGGAAGACAAAGGATAAGAGACATTTGACAACGCTACAACGAGAATTTCCACCAATTTTTGGGGAGATTTAAGAAGTTGTGTGCCGATTGCCCTCAACATGGATTCAATAATGGAATTCTAATCCAAATCTTCTATGGAGGATTAGGACTCAAAGATCGAGTTCTTGTTGATTCCTTTAGTCGCACTCCAATGTTGAAGAGAACCTCGGAGAATGCATACTTTGCGTTTGAAGAATTATCTCGAAGGACACAATCTTCAAACTCCAAGATGCAAGCAAAGGAAAAGCAAGAAGCCAACAAGTAACAAGTTCAGCCACAAGGAGAGAAGCAGAAGATGGTAGTCAAGAAACCAGAGGAAAATGCTCAAGGCCATGATCGAGCCAATTCAGTCGGCCATTGCCCGGCTATGGCCCGACCATCCGCGCCACATGCCCGGATAGGACCGGCCATGATCGAGCCACACCAAGCTACATGCCCGGCCATGGTCCGGTCAGCCGAGTCACCTGCCTGGTCCTGCCAACCTTCCTCCGCGCCATTCCAAGCTTCAGCCGAGCCATTCGCCCGACCATGCCCGGCCAGTGCTACATCCTCCGCGCGCCTTGCCCAGCCTTCCGCGCTACCCTTCGCGCAATTCACCTGGTCAAGACCGGCGATTGCCGCGCCACTACCAAGCCCCAACCGGCCATTCACCGAGCCACTACCGGTTAAGCCCGAGCCACCACCGGCTATTCATTCTAAACACCCAACTTTGATGATTTCAAGTCTTGATAAAATTCAACTTGAAGTTCTCAAAGCCATCAATGATACTCTCAAAATCATTGTGGATTTGTTGAAGGAATATGTCCATAATTCCTTCACCCTTGAAGAATAATTTCTTTAAGACAGTCTAGCCAAAGACCTTAAAGAAAGGCGCTTATTGGGAGGCAACCCAATGATTTCACATGAAGAACCAAAGGAGAGCAAATGGAGCTTAATTTGGACGATTGCAAGCTGAATTTGAAAGGAGTCAAGTTTCAGAAGCAATGATGGAGCTTATGCCTACAAACAGAGAAGCTTTCTTTAACTCTATTTTTTTAATTTTCCTTGCATTATTTTGTCTTGATTGATTATTGCTTTGATTGCTTGCCTATTCTTTGATGTGAATTAATTGTTAGTGTTAGTTTTTATTTTTTGCATTTACATACACCACATGAGCATGCATAATATCAATTGTTTGTGTTAATTTCTTATGTGTTTCCACATTGAGGACAATGTGTCTTTTTAGTGTGGGGGAGAGAGTCTAGTTTAATAGGGAGTTTACATGCATATTGATCAAAATCTTAATTTTTATGTCATAATTTTTCTGAAAATTTTGAAAATTTTGCATGTATGGATTGATTGATTTAATTATGATTGAAGAATGCTTAGAATTTTTAAGAATATTTTATTTGATTGATTGATTGATAGTATGTTATTTTATTTCTTAGAATTAGGTATAATTAGAGTTTTGTGATAAAAGTATATTGTTCATTATTTCTATTATTATCTATTTCTAGAACTTGTGTTTAATTTTTATTGAGATTACAATTATGAAAGCATGTTATGGATATGTCAAGAACAAGTGTGGGGGACTACTTATATAAAAAGGGTAGTTAAAAAAATTGCTTTCATAAAAAGAAGTGCTTTCATGCAAGAGGAGAAGAGGTATTTCTGCATACATTTAAAAAAAAATCAATCCATTGTTGTCACTCTTTTCTTTAACAAAAGGAGTTAGTAACCCTTGGAAAGAGGATAAGAGGCATGAAATTGCAGAAATATTGTCACTCTGAAAAAAAAAAAAAAAGTCCTTCTAGAGTGCTAGTAGCCTAAAAAATGGGAGTTAGTAACCCCAAATCATGAACACTTCGAGGTTAGCAACCTCAATTTTCTAAAAATCAATTACCCTTTGAAAATCTATTATAACCCACACGAAAATCCTTGATTTGTATCCATGATATGCGTTCCTTTGAGGAATGGAGATAAAGATGAAGACATAAGCTTATGGAAAGAAATAGTTATAGGATGTAATGAATGGTAAGTGATTAGAACTACTTTAATTATGGTTACTTAAGAATAAAGATGCTTGCTATTTGTTGATCTTTTGAATTAAGTGCTCTTATGATTCTTTGTTATTTTGATTTCATAATTACATTAATCCTTAATATGTGTATGCATTCAAAGTTTTTGAAAGGTTTAAATGGAATTTTGATTTGCATTAGTTTAGGATTATAGAGTCTTTTTTGTGTTCAAGTTTAGTAAATTCATAGTTTTCTACACTAGTTTGCTAGGGACTAGCAAAGATTTAGTGTGGGGGAAATATGATTGAGTTAAATTAGACCGTATTTTTATGGCTATTTTACTATGTTTTTGGATCCATTTATGCTTAAATATATGTTATTTTGTTAATATTTGTGTTTTGAGTCTTTAAGTGATGTGAAAATGAGAATTTGTTATTTTCACTATTTTTGGAGCTATTTTGATGACTTTTTACACAGATTTGAGCAAAGCAATTTTGAGCATAGATTTGGAGATTCGAAGTTCGTGTTTGAAGACCATTTGAAGATAATTTGAAGACTTGAAGACTTTTGAAGAATTATTTCAAGAGCAAGAATTGAAGATTTGAGCTTTAATTGCGAAGGATTGAAGACAAGCCATGGATAAGCCTTTAAGCTTTGGAATTTTGGATATTTTATATGGGAAGATACTCAGCCCATATAAGGTCATAATTGGAGTTAAAATCTCAATTAATGCCGCCTATATTCAAGGAGATATCCAATTTCCGCTTATTCCCGCTTCTAGCCCTAACAGGATTAGGATTCAGCGCAGTTTTGGTAGAAAAATCATAACTTTCTACTCAGACCTCCGTTTTATGCCCATGAGTACTCGTTGGAAAGCTAACTCCAAAATCTACAACTTTCTTTTGAAGTCCAAGACCCAGTTCTGCCGTTTTCAAGCCCAAAAATGCCGTCGAAGTCCCTGCACGAATTCAGGATTTTTTAGGATCCTATTTTGATTAGGATTTTGATTCTAGGATGACTTTTAATCTAACTTAGAGTCTAAGTTAGACCCTAAAACGTCCTAGACTCCTTTCCTATTTAGAATTGGATTACCTAGGGTTATTTCCACTATAAATAGCCACCTCCTGTAACACAAATCACACACCTACATATTTTTCACATAGATATTTTCTCTTCTAGTTTTCTTCTAGTTTTTTAGGCAAGGGTGCCGCCACCCTCTCTAGCCATAGAGGGGTGCGACATACCTAACTATTCTGCAAGGAGATTTCGCCCCTCCAAGGTCTTGTAAGTACTCTTATGCCGCTCATGGATTTTTCCAAATCCATGAGTAGCTAAATTCTTAATACTTCTGATCCTTTGGTGAATTCAATCAATTAAATATGGTGAGATTTATGTTCTTATAATTTGGTATTTTATTCTTGATAGATAGCATGTTAAACTCTGTTTTAATTCTACAATCTTGATTTTTATTGATTTATTGTGGCCACTAAAGAGGTAATTTGAGAGATTGTTGGCTCTTCAAACAACAACGGTTGACGCCTGAGTTTGATTGTATGTAGCGAGTTAACCACGCTCACCAGCAAGGTTAATTGGGTTTGCATGCCAGTGATCAGATTTATCTGGTTGTTGTATGGTTTTATTTATTAAGCATGTGTGAAAAAACTAATAAAAGTTGATTTTAATGCTTTGAATCCTAGCTAATCTTTAAGGCTTAACGGCTGATTGATTAGTTAGGAGGAAAAGGGGTAATTTAAGGCTTGACGGCTAATCTTATATAAATAGCATGTTAGGATTTTCCCTAGACCAGTTATCATCAAGAATTTAATATTGAATTTATCTTTTAAATCAAGGACCCATAATTAATTTGATTGTTTTCTACCATTGGAGAAGAAGTATGCTCTTTAATTATTGTTTTCTTTCTTAATTGCCATAGACTTAGATTTAATTTACTTTGCTTTGTTTTCTAATTTAGTTATTTTCTTCTTAATTATTCTTAACCCTCTGTTTTTACGTATTGTTTTGAGAGATTTTAAGGATTGTATTTTCGGATAAAGTCTATCACCCTTCTCTGTGGGATCGACCCCTACTTACCCTATCTGCTTTAGTTAGGATTTTGTTGGGATTATTTTTATGATTGTTGACGACCGATCAATCTGGTTATATTTTAATTATAGGCGCCTCATTTGAGTTCTCATGCTATAAGGTCCCTAAGATCTTGTTGTTGATACCTATTTAATCTTTAAATTTTTAATCTATGGATGATGGTCCCTGAATTTCGTCGATTAGATTCAAATAGTTGCATTCGTATTCACTTAGAGACTGAAATTTCTTCCCGTTTTCAATAAGGTCCCTGATTTAGGTCAATTAAGCCCCTTGGTGTTGGAATTGGATCAATTAGGTGCCTATTAGTTTAATTCAAAATTAATTGACATTATTTAGTCTAAATATTTAGAAAGAAATGGATTTTGTTTGTATATATATTAGAAAGAATTAATTTGGAATTGTGAATAAAATATCTAAGAGTTAATATTTGTAAGAAATCTAGGATTTATACTTGTGATTAGGAGTATTTGAGTAAATGATAAGGAAACTTAGAATTTGGTAGGATCTATTTTGGACCTAATTTGTTTATTTGGGCTTTAGACTTGATTTTGGACCTTTAAAGTTTGATGTTGGGCCTTGTGGGTTTTTCTGGTAATTTGGTTTTTTTAGTATATATACATACATGTACATATTTACTTAGCTTTAGATTATGTTTACTTTGGGCTTTTAAATTGTTGTTGGGCTTTGTCTATTCTTATGGACCTGTAATTTTTCTTTTGTTGGGCTTGGTTGATCAATTTATCTACTTAGACTTTTTGATATATTTGGATTCTTATTTGGTTTTTGAGCTTGAGATTTGGTTATACTTTGGGCTTTGTACTTAAATGGCCACTTAACTATATATATGTGGGCTTAGTTGATACTTGGGCTTAAGCTATTATACCATGATTCTAGTTTGGGTTTGATTAAAATAAATTGGACTTAGGAAATAAAATAAGTCTCATATGCATCATATTTACATTATGCCTTGTTATATTATTATGTTATGTCACTTGGGATTAATAAATATGATCCGATGATGGAACGATAATTGGGACTTAGACAATCTTTGTCGGTCTCAATTTATCCTTTTTAGGCTTGGAATTTCCGGATGAGGGTCTTAACCAGTATTAGTGGCGGGTGCCCAGATGGCGTTCCTCGTATAAATATACGGTAAAAACTGCATTTTACCGGAAAAACATGCATCATATTCATCCATGCATTCAAGAAATTAGAACATAGAATCATAGAGGAAATAATCAAAGGGAAAAGCAATGAAGAAAGGAAGAAAGATGGTGTTTGGTAATTAAAAATAGGAAAATCAAAAGAAAGGCAAAGAGTAAAATAAGTAAAAAAAAAAGAAAGAGAAAAAATTAAAGAGTAAAAGGAATTCATAGTCAAAAAGTAAAAGGAAATTTGACAAATTAAAGAGCAAAATGAATTTGGTAATTAAAGAGTAAAAGGAAATTGGCAAATTAAAGAGTAAAATAAATTTGGTAATTAAAGAGTAAAAGGAAATTGGCAAATTAAAGAGTAAAATGAATTTAGTAATTAAAGAGTAAAAGGAAATTGGTAAATTTGGTTAATTAAAGAGTAAAATGAATTTAGTAATTAAAGAGTAAAAGGAAATTGGTAAATTTGGTTAATCAAAGAGTGAAAGGAAATTGGTTAATTAAAAAGTAAAAGGAAATTTGGTTAATTAAAGAGTAAAATGAATTTAGTAATTAAAGACTAAAAGGAAATTGGTAAATTTGGTTAATTAAAGAGTAAAAGGAAATTGGTTAATTAAAAAGTAAAAGGAAATTTGGTTAATTAAAGAGTAAAATGAATTGGGTGATTAAAGAGTAAAAGGAAATTGGCAAATTAAAGAGTAAAATGAATCTAGTAATTAAAGAGTAAAAGGAAATTGGTAAATTTGGTTAATTAAAGGTTAAAATGAATTTAGTAATTAAAGAGTAAAAGGAAATTGGTAAATTTGGTTAATTAAAGAGTAAAATGAATTTAGTAATTAAAGAGTAAAAGGAAATTTGGTTAATTAAGGAGTAAGATGAATTTGGTAATTAAAAAGTAAAAGGAAATTTAGTAATTTAAAGAGTAATTGGTTAACTTGGGTAATTAAAAAGTAAAATGAATTTGGTAATCAAAGAGTAATTGGTTAATTTGGTAATTAAAAAAGTAAAATGAAATTGGGTAATTAAAGAGTAATTGGTAAATTTGTGTAATTAAAGAATAAGATGAAATTGGATAATCAAAGAGTAATTGGTTAATTTGGTAATTAAAAAAAGTAAAATGAAATTGGGTAATTAAAGAGTAATTGGTAAATTTGGGTAATTAGAGAATAAGATGAGATTGGGTAATTAAAGAGTAATTGGTAAATTAAAGAGTAAAAGGGAATTTGGTAATTAAAGAGTAAAATGAAATTGCGCAATTAAAGAGTAAGAGAAAATTTGGTAATTAAAAGAGTAAAATTTAGTAATAAAATTTGGTAAAAACAGAATTTGGAAATATGAAGTATGGTAAAGTAAAAAAGAAAAAGAAAATAAAAAAAAAGAAAGGATTAAGAAATGAAAATTGGTAAGTAAAAAAGAGTAAAAGTGGAATTTGATAATATGGAATATGGTAAAGTAAAGAAAAAGAGGTAAAAATGAAATTTTGGTAATAAAAAATAAAATTCGGTAATAAAAAAAAAGAGGTAGTAAAATTGATAGAGAAAAAGTAATAATAATAAGTAAGAGACAACAAAAAAAAAAAACAAGGTATGGAAAAATTTAAGAATAGAGACAACCAATATTGAAACCCATAGTTATTTTTAGACTAGTCAGTGCCGTCATTTTGACGGGCGTTGTGGGGGTGCTAACCCTTCCTCACACGTACCCGACTCCCGAACTTTGGAATCTGGTTAGAAGGCCGTTTATTAAGTTTAGTGTTACTGTTGCTAAGCTTAGGTTAATATTAAACCTAATAATCTAATAGGTGGCTAATCACACCTAGGTTAAAAAAGATTAGTGGCGACTCCATAATTAGAAACGGTAGTTTCCCCATTTTCAAGTCGTTAAACGGTAGGGTTCGGGACCCCGAACCCGCACTTTGCGACACAGCAAAGGTGTTTTACATTCTTAATCCTGATCTTACTCCAATCGCCGATCCAAGTGATGATGATACCAAAATCAGATTGCTCTAAGGAAGAAAAGAGAGGAAAATGAAGTTGTGTGTAAAGGACTCATCCCCAATTCTTTGTCAGATCGCCTTTACGATCTCTATACATCCGAGGAGTCTGCACTGAACATATGGAATGCATTGGAATTTAAATACAAGATTGAGGAGGCAGGTACCAAAAAGTTTCTTGTTTCAAAATATTTTGATTTCAAGTTTGACGATAACGAGTCTATTTTGCAACAAGTACATGAATTACAAGTGATAGTGAATCAATTGTGAAATGCCGAAGTTGATCTTCCCATTGCCTTTCAAGTTGGAGCAATTGTGACCAAGTTGCTAAGTGCATAGAATAACTTTCGAAAGAAATTGCTCCATGATTCCGAAGACTATACTTTGGAAGAGTTGCTGAAACATCTTCGGATTGAAGAAGAGTCAAGGGGAAGAAATAAAGATGATGAACCTGTTAATGAAAATAACAAGGCTAATGTTCTTAACTGATCATCCAATCCCAACAGCAACAAGCAAAATAAAGGGGCTTCGCTTGGTCTAAAGAAGGACCAAACAAAGTTCAAGAAAGTGAAATGGGGACTGTTTTGTGTGAGGTAAATCTGGTCATTATGCAAGGGAGTGCAGATTCAAGAAAGTGCCAAAAGCAGAAGCAAATTCCATTGACGTGGATGAAGACATTGTGGCATAAAAGGAGCTTGCACATATTGGCTTAAGTACCATGAAAAGAATGGTAAAAATGTGACATGATTAAGTGTAATGTCAGTGAATTCAAAATTGTGAAATATGTGTAGATTCTAAAAAAAAAAACCTTTTAAAAGTGTTGAAAGAACTACCAATTTGATAGACTTACTCCATTCTGATATATGTGAATTGATTGGTATTCTTACAAAAGATTAAGTAAAAAATCAACCTCAAAATTGATGGGTTTGACACTCCTAGATTTATCTACCAATGATGGAAACCCTACCTAAAATTATGAAATGAAAAATTAAGGTTCAAAGGATAAAAACAAGTCATTGATAAGTGGATGTTGAAGTACTTAGTACTTGTTATCATTGATTGAGGGTTGAGTATCAAAACTCTTAATGAAATTCAGTTTTGGAAACAAGTATCTTAAATGGCAAAGGCACTGAAAGAATTTCACCTATATGAACTTAGAAGTGGTGCCGCTTCGATTGAAAAATTAGGAGTGACTTTTCATAAAAGTTCATGAAAGTTGGATAGCACATGGCCATAATAAGTGCTAAGTGAGTGTTTGATTAGAATAAAAGGATATAATTCTTATGTGTATATCAACACCGGTGTTATCATAAGGAATAACTAGTTCAAAGCTTCATGCTACTAGAGATTTCGATTTCATTTTGTGTCTGTTATACTAAGGTAATGTTCAACTCGAAAGATACATTACTTATGCATAGGCATGCTGGATCTTCTTTAGAATAGAAATTCAATTTTGAACAAGTGGGGGATTGTTAGAGTTTGTTTGTTAGTTTTTTTTTTTTTTGCGGTTGCAAAACTACTAGAATCCGTTTGGAGAGGTTTGTTCGAATTTGAATTTGTTGTAACTGCTATAGATATGGATGGATACATTGTGTCTAAAGAGTTGTCTCTACAAACATATCTTTTCATAGTTATAAATAAGATTGGAAGTTGTTGTTTGAAAGACATCTAGAAAACTACAACTCTCTCATTCTTAGAAACAAAACTGTGGGAAAAGATCAAAATCAAAACTTCCTTTTTTCTGATTGGGTTTTTCTTCACTATTGTTGGGTGTGAAACCCAAAAGGCTTGTCATATCCACTAAAGCTATTTGCATTAACTCTACAACAATCTCAAGAGGAGAAGGGGCAAATAACGCTTTTAGGAAAGCGTTGACAATGTGTGTCAGGCCTTGTCTTCAACCATTGTCTTCTATTTTTCTAACATTCATCATAAAAAATAGACTAGGGTCAATGAGTCTTGGTGAAAACAAAATTCTATAACAACATCTCCTTCTAGCAATAAATCTAAGGAGATTTAGATGCTAAACAAAGTCTTAAACATTGGTTCAAAGTCATTCCGTTACAAGAATTCTGACATCAGGTTTACCAAAAAACTGGGTGATGCTCCTCCGCCATCTCAGCAATATCCTTAGTTAATTTTTCCACCAACGTCTTGTTCATAGACCTGAAAGTATCATAAATATGAACCGAAAGATTCCTCAGATAGATAATGTAAAAAACCACATCATCTTCGTAACTAGCATCACCCCATTTTACATTTGGGTCTTCTTCATTTTGTTTGAAATCATAAATAGCTTTTGCTAGGACCCCAAACTGAGAATTATCATCAAATACTTTGTCCTTCCACACTTGCCTCCAAGTCAAATCCCGAAAAGAACAACATTATTTTATAGCCTGATAAAGATTATTGACCATCTTGAACTTAGCCCTTTTTGCCGTTATAACCTGCTGTAGCTTCTCAGGAGACCAAAACAATGTATGACAATATATCAAATTGCGATGTTGCCACAAAGTATCAGCATCTCTACAATAGTAGAGGGGATGTTCAAAATCATCAGATATATTATTCGCTTTTCCTTGACAAATCTCATGAAAACCAGTAGCTTAAAGCTCATAACAACCATCTCATGAATATCCCTGCGCCTAGCCTTTGTTGAGGTTCTCTTTGGTTTGACTAGCTAACAAACATCTTAAAAGTTCGCACGAATGTGTTTACCTCCGAACAACCTCTTTGTCACAGTTCGAGTACACATATCATTCAACAAAATGCTTAACAAGCCCCTAAGTACATTTTGAGTTCCAATTGTCAGTATTACAATTTGTGTTCCCATTGTTAGTGTTCTTTTTTGCACTTGGTTGTACGATTAAGGTGATTTTTTTAATCCACCTAATTTCTCGAGATGAATGCAGTGGTATGCTATCATTTGTGATTATTCATTGGTATCATTTGGTATGATGGAATTTCATGGAGAAATCACATCACATTCAAGAGTTGTTTAGGGGTTAATGATGTGGTACAACTTTCATACAAAAAATGGTCAAATTGCAAATTCATGTGTGATTGAAAAAAATGGAAGTTCAATGGATAATTTGTCAAATTCGTACAAGTTTAGGGTTAAAATGTGTAATAAGTAGTTGGTTTTTAGTTTCTTCTTACAAGTTTAGGGTTAAAACCCTTTCTTCTTATGTTTTACTCAAATCGAACTAATTGCTCAAATGTCTTATAAGTAGCAGCCTCAACCAAAGGTGTTAGCCTCAACCAAGGGTCTCAAACTCAACTAAAAAGGATTGTTGTAAGTTTTCCGTTTTCATTTTTTCTTGTATATATGAAAAGAGATAAGGTATGAATTTTACTCTCCCTTATCAAACATTCTCTCACAATTATTCTGTATGGCTTTTAAGTTCTATCTCTCCCTAAATGCAGAGGACTATTGACTTATGCATTAGAAAGGGTCACTCCTATCAAAATCAATGGTTATTCTCTCACAGTTCTATTCTTTTACAACTCACTTGAAGCTATTATCTTTGTTATCGGGTCACAACATATTTAAACATCAACAAAAAAAAAGGAAAGAAATAATTTCACGAAAAAAAGATATACAAATTTTTGTTTACAAGTATTAATTTCTTTTTACAAAGCATTAACCTTGATTACAACAAAACACAATCAATCTTGATTGTGATTTCAACGGCTAATTCCCCTTATAATTAGGCAATATACTAGGCTTAATCAAGACTATTTGTCTCATATAGTCAACATACTTCTTGTATATATATTCATCCCTTGTAAATGACAAATATACAGAAATCAAATCTAATTATTTCACATGGTATCAGGCTTTCCTTTTCCTCTCTTCGTTTCACTTTCCTCTGCTTTAGTTTTCTAACCCATGGCTAAGAAATCTAATTCAGCCGCCACTTGATCGAGTCGTTGATAAATCACAAAATAATCCCCACAAAATCTAACTAAATAGCTAGGGCAAGTAGGGGTCGAATCCAACAGAGAAGGGTGAAACGAATATTGAAATCAAAACACTTAGAAATACTTACGAATTAGGGGATTAGAAATAACTAATGAAAAATAATTAAATAAACTAATCTAAAGAGCAATTACTTAAAACTAATTAAAACTAGAAAACTAATTAAGAAAACAATCAATTGAAAAGCATACTTCTGTCCAATGATAAATCAATTAATTAAGAGATATGGATCATCGATACAAAACATGAATTTGATATGATAGATTATTAAATTTAGCAAGTATCAATTTTACTCCACTCTATTGCTAGAGGTAAAACATTAAACAAACTTCATTCAATAACTCTAATTGGATATATTGGTCTAGGTTTTACCCTAACATGCTATTAGCTAACTCAATTTTTCTGGTCCAAATTAACTCTTTTATTCTAGATTTCTCCCATCGGTGAATGCAGGATCATCAAAGAATAAAGCATTAAGACCATTCAATACTCACATGCATAATTAATTATAACCAAACTTATAGTCATCTATAGCTTTTCTGGCATCTAGATTTCAATAAGGCTTAAGAATCCCATCATACCGATGGTCTGTGGTATACAATTTGCTACCAAACAATTAAATCCGACTGGCCGATACAATATTTAATTTAGCAATAGATTAATCCTTTTATATCCTTAGTGGCATTCTAAATCAATAAAAATCATAATCATGAGTTACATAGTCAATAATCACAATCACTACAATCCCAATTACCAACTATGAACTTTACCACAGGGATCAAACAAGAATAATCACATCAAATGATAAGAACAAAAGAACAAAAGTCTCACCATTTTAATTATTTAAGAATATCAAAGGAAAGAAGTATAAAGAATTAAACACTCATGAATTGAGTGAAATCCATAAAAACTAATAAAGAAATAGAAAAGTTACAGAGCTCTCCACCCCTTGGGCGGCTGCCCAAGGAGGAAGAGAGAAAACGCAGAGCCTTCTAAGACTAAAAAGATTGTATCTAAAATTATGAATAAAAAGTGTAGAGAATAATTCTAAGGAATCTACTTATGTGGGTATTTATAGGAGGCTACCTAGGGTTCCAATTAGAGATAGGATTGACTTAAACTAATCCTAGGGTCATGCTCAGCTATTGAATGGGTCTCCAAGCCGGTTTAGGATAGCATCATGGGCTAAAACTCGTGAAAACCGAAGTCTGGCCCAAAACTGCTACTGTCTGAAATCTTCAGGAGCATTTTTTATCATCTTAACGACAAAACTGGGCTTCGGAATCTTCAGCAAAGTTGTAGATCTCTGAGTTAGCTTTCCAACGCATCTTGAATTATTGCATTTGGAGCTCTATAGAGAAAGTTATGAATTTTCTCCCAAAATGCCGCTGAAATCGTAATCCATTGGAGTAGCTTCAAGAAGAAGACACAAGGCTTGAGCGCTGTTTGGCAAGCCCGGATGTTCCTGGGTGCCCAACTGACATGCCCAGGCGCCCAGGTTGTTAAGCTTAGCCACCCAAGTCAACTGGTGACTCGTCAGAATATCTTCTCCTCTTAACTCAATCATCAATGTTCTTGATCTCTTCACCTTGGAAACTTGTAGCAATCATCTTCATGACTTCTTTAAGCATCAAAATCATCTCTAAAGGTTCTTCAATCACGAGCAACGAATCTACAAATCTTCCTTGAGAAATCCACTTGAATATTTGTACCATAATTCCATCAAAATAGCTCCAATAAGTGGCAAAATCATCACTTTTGCACTTTTCTTCTCTTCAATACCTATGAACACAAATATTGCTATTATAAGACATATTCAAACACAATTAAGCATAAAATCTCCTAAAAATATAGGAAAATGATCATAAAAATAGGGCATATTTTGGTCTGATCACCACCCAAACCACTAAAAGCCAAACTCAAATTTCCAATTACATGAATCTCTCTTCGCCATATTTACTTCAGTCCTCTGATCATCCAGGGGCCATTCTTGTTTAATGTCCTCTTAATGGGGATAATTACCCAACTTGGGCAAGAGCAATGACTAATGCATTGCGTGCCAAAAACAAGTATTGTTTTGTTGATGGTTCGTTGGCCAAACCAATGGCAACTTCACATGATGTTTCTACATGGGAAAAATGTAATTCCATGGTTATCTCTTGGATCTTCAATTCTCTTGCATCAGATATCCACAACAGCGTTGCATATGTCAATACGGCGTGTGAGATGTGGCTAGACCTTGAAGAACGTTTCTCTCAAGGTAATGCACCGAGAGTTAATCAACTTAAACGTGACTTAGCTCTTACTTTTCAGAATAACATGTCTGTTGCTGCATATTATACCAAATTGAAAGGGATTTGGGATGAGCTCCAAACTTATTCCACCATTCCTCCATGCACATGTGGTGCTGCCAAGGAAGTACTTCTCCTTGAACGAGGAAAGAAGAAAGTGCATTAGTTTATAATGGGTCTTGATGATTCTTTCTGTTCTGTTAGTTCTCATATTCTGAATATCGAACCTTTACCAAGCTTATAAAAAGCTTATGCATTGGTGATTAGAGCTAAAAGAGAAAATTTTGTTCGCTCCACAAGACCCCCTATTATAGAAGTTGTTGCTCAATGCAACACCACTCGACTATGGTGTGACCATTGCAACAAAACAGGTCATACCAAAAGTCATTGCTATGAATTGGTCGGCTATCCCTCCCATTGGCAAAAAGGTAAAACCGATAAAGATAAGCGCAAACCTCATGCTAATATGGATCAAACAATCCTAAAGCCGTGTTCCCGACCTGCCATGCTGCTAAAACCATTGATGCATCTCCAATCGCTGGTCTCACTAGTGAGCAGTACAATCAACTCATTTCCTTACTTAATACTGAGAAAACAAACATTATTGATGACTTCTCTGGTAAGACTACTGATGACTTTGATGTTTGGATTATTGATAGTGGGGCTTCTGATCATATGATTTCCTCAAAATCTAAATTAGATCATTATCAACCCTTCTTAAAGCCTTTATCAGTTAGTCTTCCTGATGGTGCTTCTATCTCTATATTAGGCATTGGAAAAGCTAAATTATCTTCCACTTTTCAGATTGATCATGTTTTTTATATTCCAGAGTTTACATGTGACTTACTTTCTATTAGCAAACTCACTAAGCAATTGAATTGTACCGCCATTTTCTTACCCACCTTTTGTGTGTTACAGGATCTCACCTCAAATAGACTGATTGGGTTGGGTAAGATGTGAGATGTGAGATGGTCTCCACTACTTTGAGCCATTCCAACCACCAAGTTCAGCCTTTCTTGTTTCTTCTCCTTTATCCATCTAATTATGGCATCAAAGGCTTGGGCATGCTGCATATGATCGTTTACATATGTTAGCCAATGATAAGTCTTTTATTTCTAAAGTTTCTCATTCTTGTTGTGATGTTTGTCTTCGTGCAAAACAAACTCGCATACCTTTTTCAATTAGCAATAAAAGAGTTGATTCACCTTTTGCTCTTATTTATATTGATATTTGGCGTAGATATAGTCATGGAATTAAATATCTGTCGATACCTCAATATATCCGTCGATATATCCGATATTTGTACCCCTCGATATAAATATAAAATTTCCAAAAAAATTTCAATGTCACCGGATATCCGTCGATATATCCGTGTATCCGTCGATATTTATCGATACCTCGATATATCCGTAAATATCCATAAATATCTATAAATATCCGTAAATATTCATATTAAATTAAATATTTTTTTCGTTTTTACATCTAAGATTAAAAATATAAGCGACATTTCGATGAATTATTTCATTTTTTCAAAAATATTAGCAATTGAAGTCATTTTCTACAAAAGTGTGGTAATAGTAATACGAAGAATTATTTCGTTTAAGTAATTCGGTTTGAGATAGATCCGGGTATAATATAATACAATTTCATTCAAATGAGCAATAGTCAGAGTATCCACTTGAACAACAGACTTATAATGAGCATCTGGTGCAACAGCCAGACGCGGATGCGGTTTCGGGTGAGTTAGACCTGGCAATTCGTGTTTCGTGTCGTGTTTCGTGTCGTGTTTACATAGGGTATAAACACATATTAGACACGACACGAACACGACACGATTATTAATCGTGTCACGAAATTTAAACACGAACACGAAACCTGTTTTTAAACGTGTACACGGGACACGAGACCTGTTTACACGATTAAGTCGTGTAACAGGTCATGACACGACACGACACGTTGACACGATTCAATTTTTCAAATATTTTAATTAACTAAAATATATATAATTAGAACTAAAAATGTCTAATTTTAAAACATAATTGGGTAATTGCCTAATTGGGTTGGGTATATTAGATTTTAGGGTTTTAATTAGCGTGTCTAACGTGTGTCGTGTAACAGGTTGTCGTGTTTTCGTGTTAACCCGTTAACTAAAGCGTGTCTCTCGTGTCTTAAACGTGTTAATCGTGTCTTGACACGATTATGACACGAAACACGATTACCATAATCGTGTCCGACACGATTCGGACACGAGACACGTTAAGCCAAACACGAACACGGCTAAACGTATCCCGTTCCGTATCGTGTCGTGTCGTATCAAGACCCGAATTGCCAGGTCTAGGGTGAGTGCCCCCCTATTGGATGGCTAGCAAGTATTAGTCCAGAGGCATATTTGGAATATGTGCACAATTATGTGGTGATTTATAAACCTTATATGTCATGGCTTGAATATTTTAACTGGATTACCGCCCGCCATAGCAGTGGTAACTACGGTAGCAGTGATTTTGAGCCTCCAAGAAATTCAATGTGGTACTGAGGATGTGTCTGTGCTTTGGATTATGTTTTGTGACTAAAATAATGTAAAATAATGCACTTATAAATATGATCTAGTACTTTCTTGCTTCAAAAAAGAAATCATCTAAACTTTTGCATTTAATGAAGTGATTTATTTGGTAACCATCATTTTGAAGATAACATAAATGTATGATTAAATTAGTATATTTGATTCATACATATTATATATACGCTTTTCGTGATAAAAAATATTTTAAAAAATAAAAAATAATGTCTTCTACATATACTCTATTTATCATATCTCGACTCTTAAATATGTGGAAATAAGTGAATAAGAATTGGTCAAAATTTCAAGGCAAAATTTAAACGTTTACTATAAATATCCGTCGTTTTAGTGTATTTTGGACCACTTATTTTGGAATTTCATCGATACCTCGATATATCCGTCTATATATCCGTCGATATATCCGTTCAATATATCTGTGGATATCTATATTAAACTCCATGGATATAGTTACCATCACATACGGGGGCTCATTATTTTCTTACTATTGTTGACGATTTTACAAGAGCCACTTGGGTTTTTCTTATGCGATATAAATCTGATTCCTTTCGGTTTTTAACTATATTTTGTAAAATGACACAAACTCAATTTGGTTTTCAAGTCAAACAAATACGTTCTGACAATGGATCAGAATTTCTCTCTGATTTTCTGCAGAATTTCTTTTCTGATCAAGGCATCCTACAGCAAACGTCTTATGTTGACACACCCCAACAAAAGGGAGTGGTTGAGCGACATATTTTTAATGTGGCTCGTGCTTTACGATTTCAAGGTCACCTTCCTCTTTCCTTTTAGGGTGAATGTGCTTTAACAGCGGTTTACCTTATCAACTACACACCATCCCCTTTATTGGATGGAAAAACACCTTTTGAAATGTTATTTAGTAAACCACCTGCCTATGATCATTTAAAAGTTTTTGGGTGTTTATGTTATGCTTTACAAAAACCAAAGCCCAATGATAAATTTTCACCTCGCTCCCGTAAGTGTATTGTTGTTGGCTACTCCAATGGAACAAAAGGTTATCGTGTGTATGATTTAACCACTAAAAAGATATTTGTTTCCAGAAATGTATGTTTTTCTGAAAATCAATTTCCTTTTGAAAATACTAGTACATCTACCAATGATCAAACAATTGTGTCTTTGCTTGCTTTAGATGATATTGACTTATCCATAACCCATGACTCCATCTCCACTCACCCACAGGTACTCTTTATTCATTATCTAATTTTATTTCTTATGATAATTTTCATTCCTCACATAAAACCTTCCTAGCTGCCATCTCTTTAAGAGATGAGCCAAAATCTTTTTCTCAGGCTGCTAAGAGTCCACAATGGATAGAAGCCATGCAAAAAGAACTTGCAGCACTTGAGAACAACAACACATGGACACTTGAAACTTTACCGCCCGATAAGAAACCCATTGGAAGTAAATGGATCTTCAAAATCAAATACAAGTCAGATGGAACAATTGAGTTTACAAAGCTCGTCTTGTTGCAAAAGGCTACAATCAAATTAAGGGTATGGATTTTCACGAAACCTTTGCCCTGTTGCAAAGTTGGTTAATGTAAGATGCCTACTGGCTGTAGCAACCATTAAAAATTGGGAACTTCACCAGCTCGATGTCAACAATGCATTCTTATATGGGGATCTCGATGAAGAAGTTTACATGTCCTTACCTCTTGGATATGGTGACAAAAATGATTCTCGCGTTTGTCGACTTCGAAAATCTCTCTATGGGCTAAAGCAAGCCTCACAAAATTGGTTTGCAAAATTTTCTGCTACTCTTCTTGAATTTGGTTTCATACAATCAACTGTCGATTATTCTTTATTTACTCTAACCACTGCTTTCAAGTTTTTTAGCTGTTCTTGTTTTATGTAGATGATTTAATTATTGCTGGTAATGACTCAGCACGAATTAGATCACTCAAACAACATTTGGACTCTCGCTTTCACATCAAAGATCTTGGGCCCTTAAAATACTTCTTGGGCATTGAAGTTGCTCGTTCCTCCTGTGGAATATTTCTTTGTCAGCATAAATATACTCTCGACATCCTTGAAGAATGTGGCATGACAAATGCTAAACCTTCTGCATTTCCCATGGAATAAAAGCACAATCTTACTCATGATACCGGTTCGCCTGTTTAGGATCCTATGCAATATCATCGCCTTGTTGGGCGGTTGATATACCTTTCCATCACTCGGCCTGAAATTTCTTATGCAGTTCATATACCTTCTCAGTTCATGAATGACCCTCGACAACCTCACTTAGATGCAGCTTTGCATGTTCTTCGCTATCTTAAGTCTTGTCCTGGTCAAGGCATTTTTTTCTCATCTTCGAGCTCTCCTCACCTCACTGGCTTTTGTGACTTAGATTGGGCAAGTTGCCCTCAAACTCGACGTTCCACCACTAGTTATATCACCATGCTTGGTTCCTCTCCTATCTCCTGGAAAACAAAGAAACAGACAATTGTATCTCGCTCCTTCGCTGAAGCAGAATGCCGTGCCATGGCTGCCACCGTTAGTGAACTTCTTTGGCTTCCAGTTTGCTCTAAACTCTTGGCATCTCTCATCAATAACCAATGGCACTATTTTGTGACAATCAGGCAGCCATTCACATTGCAACCAACCCTGTCTTCCATGAGCATACAAAACACATCGACTTGGATTGCCACTTCATTCGTTCGCACATACAAGCTAAAGCTATTCAAACGTCGCACATCTCCAGCAAGCTTCAATTGGCAGATATATTTACAAACGTGATCAATTCCGCTTTCTTCTTCGCAAGTTGGGCATTTTTAATTTACATGCTCCAACTTGAGGGGGAGTATTAACCTTGATTATAGAAAAACACAATCAAGAAATTGATTGTGATCCCAACGACTAATTCCCCTTATAATTAGGCAATATACTAGGCTTAATCAAGGCTATTGTCTCATATAGTCAACCTACTTCTTGCATATATATTCATCCCTTGTAAATGACATATATATTTTAGAAATTTGAATTATATATAGGTTTATGTAATTTTTTGAGATTAATAGCTGATTATTATTATTAAGTAATGACCCCTTCAAAAATCATCAATGGTCCCTCCAAAAATATTATAATGGTTTCTAGAGAAAATATAATTATCCTCAATCTATAAATTAAATATGTTTTAGAGGGAAATTAAGATAGAAATTTAAAACCAATATTTATGAACTAGTTAAATAATTTGTGAATAGAATATATATATATATATATATAAGTTATATGTAAGACTTTGTTAATTTTAATTTTAGTTAATTACTTCTTTGTTAATAGTTCGTCGACAGATCTATATATATATATATATATATATGTATTGGCTAGTCTAATATCCTCGTACTTTAAAGAAAATTATGCCTATCTTAGGTCTTTTTATTGTCAAAATTCACAATTAAATTCCCTCTCAAAAAGATTCACATTTAAATTGGTTTTAGAATTAACTCGTGTCAATTGTTACACTCTTATTAATAATGGTTACAAACAAAAGAGAGGGCAGCCCGCCCCGAGGGACAACAGTCGGCGTGATTTTTTCTATCATGTGTGTGGGTGTGGCATTGGTTACTCAACAGATTTTTTTTTCATCCTTTTCCCCTTTTGGTTGATAAAACATATTGTGATTTGAATCACGCGAAGCGAAGCCATTCCATAACCATTCCCATTTCCCACCATCTTTTCTTTTCTTTTCTTTTCTTTTCTTTTCTTTTCTGGTAGATAGATAAAAACAAGTAAAAGCCACAAAGCAGAGCAACGAGAAATTGATTCAAAGCTAGGCCAAGGCCAGGCAGCAGCGGGGTAATAATTCTTTTCTTCTTACCCAAACAATAGAAACCACACGAACTCACACAAGCAAGGAAATAAATAGAATAATAATATATTATTATGAGTTAAAAGAATAAACAAGAATCTGAATTTAGAGTCTTTCTTTCTGATTACCATATATATATAAATATATACTGCATATTAGGGATTGGGAAGGGAAAGAAAGGGGCAAAAGACAATATCTACAAGTTTGTTAATTCATCTTGTGTTGGAAACTTGAAACAGATAGATAGCTGTGAGCAGCAGCAGCAGCAGCAGCAGCAGCAGCGAGGGGCGAATTATGGCAACATCGTCAAGCTCATCAGTAGTTTCGGGAATCCCACTTCCTCAAAGAAGATGGGAAGGGCGAAGAAGCACAGTTAGGGTTAATTGCCCTGTTCCTGCTGCCGCTTCTCTGCCTTTGACCCGTTTCCATCTTTCCTCAACCCCTGCCTCTTCTAGGTAATCTAATTTGAATTTAATTTGCATTTATAAGGACTCCGCTTACAGTTTCTGCAATTTCCTTATTTTATAATGATAACTTTGTATAATATAGGGCAGTAGTTTTGAATTATCAGTTTTCTTGATTAAGTGTTATTTGTCTCAATTCTCAACTCGACTGAAATTGGGGTTATACATTTTTTGGTGGATGAAGGTGGCAAGGTGATGTTAGAATTAGCAATACTATTGGATGGGCATTCCAGAATAAGACTCATTACAATAATAATACTAGTATTAGGAGTAGGAAGAAGAAGAGCAATGCTCCCAAAGCATCAAAATGGAATTACCATGTCTCTCTGTCACAACGGTACAGCAAGTCAACACCCTGCTGCTCCTCCCTTAACCGCAAGTGCTATCTCAAGACACCCCACTTGCCCCTCGCAACATCTGCACCGACTTTCTTTCTTGACAAATCCCGGTTTCCTCTTTCCAACTCCAACACTGTTTCTGTAAGTTTTTTTTCTTCTTTTTCTTTTTTCAACCACTCTGACCTGAATATAATTTTTTCGCTCTATATTTTCATCTTATAAATCATTTTCAGGGCAATCGTATCCCCGCTCCCCGTGCTACTGTTGGTCCAGATGAACCACATGCAGCAAGTACTACCTGGCCAGATGGTCTTCTTGAAAAACAAGATCTTGATTCATTATATCCGCAATTACAAACTGAAATAGAGGCATTTTTATCTACTGAACTTCCTTCTAATCCAAAGTTACATCGAGGACAATTGAAAAATGGCCTCCGCTACCTTATCTTGCCAAATAAAGTCCCACCAAACAGGTATAATTTACCTTATTGGCAAACTATATGGTTTTAACACAAAATATATATATCTGAGATGAATTAATAGTGCCTCTATATTAGCCACTGCAAGAAGGAATGTTTGTTTTCCCTCATTGTAGGTGTTAAAATTAGCTAATTACATTTACACTGATCTATTGACTGCAAAATTTTGCATCAACCTGCACTTGGTTGTTATATTCAGAATCCTTCTCAATTCCTATTAATCATGAACTGAGGAATTAAGCAATCCCCAAGCTTAATCTTCAGCTGTTGACATTAGTTCCTTAGTCTTATACATGGTGCTTGTGAAGAATGTCAGTTATTTTACATGTCACATTTTTCCTTCTACTTTTGTCTTAGCATTTGATTCATATGTTGATTAAATACAGCTGAGAAGATGTGCCAAAATCTAGCTACTGGTGTTGTTTTTTATGCCAATGCAGTTTTTGTATTGTGCACCATGACCATTGCTTTCATGCATTCTTCTCTAATTAGGCATAGACTGGTTGTGTTCACGATTCATAATAACCTTGAGTTTGAAAATTAGCTTCTTCAGATGTTTGCATTTCCTATTATGCCAAAATAATAGTACTTTACCTGTGTTTAAATATCTTATAGAACTTCATTTGAAGAAATTTGAATTTTGAATGATGACTCAGTGAAATGGGAGGTGTCATCAATGCATCTGCTTTACATAGATGAGACAATACTCTCTCTCTCTCTCATATTTATGTATTAGTATTTTGAAACAACTTTAGGTTTGAAGCACATATGGAGGTTCATGTGGGATCAATTGATGAGGAAGATGATGAGCAAGGAATTGCACATATGATTGAACATGTTGCATTCCTTGGAAGCAAGAAACGCGAGAAACTTCTTGGCACTGGGGCTCGCTCAAATGCTTACACTGATTTCCACCATACGGTTTTTCACATCCATTCACCAACTTGTACCAAGGTTTGTCCTTCTTTTCTTTTCCATTCATTTGCTCATTAATATTAATTTTCTGATTCCAACTGCACTGTCTTTGCTTGTTTACTTGCCTCAGAGATTTAAAGTTCTTGTAATTTCCCACTCTTTGTTTATATATATGCTCTAGTCACTGTCATGTCCTTTATCTTGGTATATATATTTTAATGTCCTTTTTTCCCCTCTCTCTATTTTCTGTTCTATATTTTTCTTCCAACATGGGCCAAGAAAGGAAATTAAATGAGTTAACACTTGGTTCAAGATAGCTATTTTTCCCTTTATGCATTTGCCTGAAAGTGAAATGATATGTGGGAGAGCTATCTGTTGCTATTTGCAAACTGAGTATTGATTGAAGGGAGTTGGTTTACACCTACGATTGGTTTATTGTATATTTGATGTTGAAATGTTGTTCTTTAGCAGGACTCTGATGAAGATTTACTCCCACTTGTTCTGGATGCTTTGAATGAGGTATGTAACTTGACCAGAACAAGATATGTTTTTTGAAAGATAATCTAGCCAATTGAACGATGGTGATCTAGTGCCTATGTCATGGCAGCTGAACTGGATTTCTTCCCCCCCACCCACCACACACACACACACACCCCAAACCAATCCAAATTTAAGATAGAAATTCTCTTAATCACAATATAAACATGTCATATTATCTTTCCTTTTCATACAGATAGCTTTTCATCCAAAATTCCTTTCTTCTCGAGTTGAAAAGGAGAGGCGTGCTATACTTTCAGAATTACAGATGATGAATACAATAGAGTACCGTGTTGACTGCCAGGTACTGATTCGGGTGACTTTGTGGTTAGCTTCTTTCAATTCCATTTTTCCTTAAAATTCTAATCTAGCTTCTTTTTTACTTTTGTATGCAGTTATTACAACATCTGCATTCTGAAAACAAGCTGAGCAAAAGATTCCCAATTGGATTGGAGGAGCAGATTAAGAAGTGGGATGCAGATAAAATAAGAAAATTTCATGAACGATGGTATTTCCCTGGTAATGCGACCTTGTACATTGTGGGGGACATTGACAACATCTCAAAGACAATTCACCAGATTGAAGTAGGGCATACATTGTTTAGTTTTAATTACTTATGTCTTTCATCCTAAAAGCAGTATCATGATTCTTTGGTCTTGACTCTTATCCGTTGATTTTATGCAGGCTGTTTTCGGACAAACTGGTATTGAAAATGAGATAGCCTCACCACCTACTTCTAGTGCATTTGGTGCCATGGCTAGTTTTCTTGTTCCTAAGCTCTCAGCTGGGCTTGCAGGAAGTTTATCTCATGAAAGATCATCTAATTCAGTAGATCAAAGTAAGATTATTAAAAAGGAAAGGCATGCTGTTCGTCCTCCTGTAACTCACAATTGGTCTCTCCCTGGACATCATACGGAAATGAAATCTCCTCAAATATTTCAGCATGAGTTGCTTCAGAATTTCTCAATTAACATGTTCTGCAAGGTTTGAGAATTTATGCTTGTTTTGCAAAAGTGCGCGCCAGTTTTTTTGAAGTTAAAATCTTGATATTCTCCTCCTTATTAAACTATCTCATAGATGCCCATATTGTGCTGCTGTGCCAAGACTTTGTGGCTGAAAGTCTCTGCTCTGTTGCTCTAGTTTATTAAGCTTTAGATTAAATACAAGTTTGGTTGTTATATAACTGGTACCTTAGTTGTTCTAGACATATGATTTAGCATGCTTAATTATTGTATGAGTGTTGTTAGAATTTCTATTATGTAAACATGAAACAGGCAGTAATGTGTTATAGATGAAATTACCCCACTGGTCAGATTCTTTATATCCTAGTTGTTTTCTGTTTCTGTGGAATGTAGTAGTAAGTGTTTGTTAGTAGTTGTAAAGTTTTCTAATGGTGCAATTTCTATTACTTCATTCATATATGATAGTCTCTTTTCTTTCATTAAATATTATTATTATCTATTACTATTGAATTGCGTTTTTTATGTTATGACAACTAGACGTAGACATTTGTCTCAGATATCATATTGTGAATCTTCCTGCAGATTCCTGTGAATAAGGTTCAGACTTTTGGAGACCTGAGAAATGTTCTCATGAAAAGAATATTTCTGTCTGCCTTACACTTCCGAATCAATACAAGATACAAGGTGTGCTGATTGTCCGAGCTCCTTTCTCCCCTTCCCTTCCATATTTATCAAGTAGAACTTGCAATTTTTTAGAAATGCCATAATATAGCTGATTAATTATGAAACTGCTCTTAGGCTCTTATCAACATATGGGAATTATAAGGGAAGGATAGTTACATGGGCAGCTTACAAATTTTAAGGAATGGCTCTCTAGGAGGTTAAACTAAGTGGCAAACTAAGTGAGATTCAAAAAAAAAAAAACTAAGTGAGATTCTTGCAGGCATCATTCAAGTCAATTTGCTGTAGATATCTATAATACTCTATTGTTTGTAGTGCTTTCTATATTTTCAACTTTTTATTTCTTTTATCTTCTTTTATATAGCCTTTTTTGGTGGTAAGTTGTTAGCAGCTCACCTCAAGTTCACCTCTTAAAATCAATATAACGCAAAATGTTGAATTGCCCATTTTGTGCATTGCTGCTCTGTCCTCCTTCCATTTCCTAGACAGAACAATATCAACATATTGCTTTTAAGAATTTTGGCTAACTTATGGAAGTTTCCAGAGTTCAAATCCGCCTTTTACTTCAGTCGAATTGGACCATAGTGACTCAGGAAGGGAGGGATGCACTGTTACAACTCTTACAGTCACAGCAGAACCGAAGAATTGGCAGAGCGCAATTAAGGTGGCTGTTCAAGAGGTTTGTGTTTCTTTATCATTCTCAGTCTTCTAATTTCTTTTATTGATCTAACCTGTCTGCTTAATTGGTGCATGATGTGGCTTGGCCACTAGGGTGATTATTGTGATGCCCTTCTTGGAATTAATATTGGATACATTACACAGTCGTTTTCTCTTGTTACCTTTAACCCTTTCTCTATTTGCTATTTCTGAGATGCTGTTAGATAATATATTTTGATCGATTCCCAGCAAATGGCTGTAAAGCATAATCTGTTTTGTTGATTATAGGTTCGGAGGCTCAAGGAATTTGGTGTCACTAAGGGTGAATTGACTCGCTATATGGATGCACTATTGAAAGATAGTGAACACCTTTCAGCAATGATTGATAATGTGTCATCAGTTGATAATTTGGATTTTACTATGGAAAGCGATGCACTGGGCCATACAGTTATGGATCAGAGACAAGGACATGAGTGTTTGATGGCTGTTGCTGGAACTGTTACTCTTGATGAAGTAAATTTACTGTTACCGATGCTATTGCTACCCTCTGGCAGCACTTTTCTTCATATTTTTGTTCTCTACATGACCTTTGTCATTTTTCTTATACTTAGGAATATATATAGTTCTACATATGAGCTAGGGTGGTGGAAATTTATGCTGATAGTATTATTGGGAACAGTCAAGCACATAGTTTCCCTTCACATCATTGTGAAAATTGAACATCATGACGCAATGATGCCACTATTTATCAGTTATCATTCTCTGTGTTTCAGGACTTGTCTCTCCTATATACTATGGCTGAGCTGGCAGCTATCAATTTATGCAATATTTCTTTTTAAATTCCTTTCAGCCTGTGATTTTCACAAAAATATTAGGGTGTGAAGATCTTATTAACCAAGTATCTAGTTGGTGTATAGATGCGGGTTCTCTAAGTGTCTTGGAGCATGCAATATGACCCCTTCTTGGCAATGCGTCACACAATTTAACATTCATTTAGTTAAAAAATTTCCTTACAAGCATTTTTTTTTCACTATTCTGTGGTGTAGGTCAATTCTATTGGTGCAGAGGTACTAGAATTCATCTCTGATTTTGGAAAACCTACTGCACCTCTTCCTGCAGCGATTGTTGCATGTGTGCCAAAGAAAGTACATATTGATGGCGTTGGTGAAACAGAATTTCAGATAACCTCAAGCGAGATCACAGCTGCCATAAAGTCAGGATTGGAAGAACCTATTGAGGCTGAGCCTGAGGTCTTTTTCTGTGTCTTTTCGGAGTGCCACTTTCAACTTATTTTACTTAAGTATATTTTGCAGAATTTATATATTGGAGTGACATTATGCTAAATGTCTTTTCTTTTCTGCAGCTTGAGGTGCCAAAAGAGTTAATATCTTCTTTGCAGTTACAAGAGTTAAGGATGCAGCGGAACCCTTCTTTTGTTCCTCTTAGTCCTGAAATAAATGTTACGAAGTTGCAAGATAAGGAAACAGGGATTACTCAACGCCGTCTTTCTAATGGAATTCCTGTAAATTATAAGGTAAGCCTTACATTTGCTGCTTTAGTTGCTTCTTGAGTTTTGACCAATTAAAAGTGATTTTTTTTATGATTTAATAGTATAATGATATGGTATGAATGGATTGCGTATCTTGCATTTCTGTTGTTGTTGTAATTGTTTCCAGACTATTCAAGCCCTGGTCAGCCAAATAGATGTTCACTCTTTTGGACTCTTAAATTAGACAATATTATATTTATTTATATATTTTCAAATTCAGAATATGTTTGCATGGCAACCTCAACTAGATACTTAATAGGCAAATATATTGGATATCTTATTACACTTATTATTCAATTGATGATATTCTAGCAATATCTGTCTGGTCAACCCTACTTTTGTTTCTCCAATTGGAGATTGTTTATACATATATCTCTGTAAAACCTTTATTCCTGTTTAGATTTCAAAAAATGAAACTCGGGGAGGTGTGATGCGGCTCATAGTTGGTGGGGGACGGGCAGCTGAAACTTCTGAATCAAAAGGAGCTGTTGTTGTAGGTGTTCGAACTCTCAGTGAGGGTGGTCGTGTTGGCAACTTTTCAAGGGAACAGGTAAGATTTATTCTTGTTCTGTCAGATCTTAAGTAGATAATTTTGGAACACCTAGAACTGGTTTTTTCCTGTTGAATTTAGCATTTTAAAATAGTGGTTGCAAAATATATTGAAAGGCCATTCTACCATTTGTCTCATGTGTGTTTTAATTGGATTTCCCAGGTAGAACTTTTTTGCGTGAATCACCTGATTAATTGCTCCTTGGAGTCCACTGAGGAATTCATTTCAATGGAGTTTCGTTTTACTTTGAGAGACAATGGGATGCATGCTGCTTTCCAGTTACTTCATATGGTGCTTGAGGTATCACCATATTTGCCGTTATATTTATGCTAATTTACATAATGCTTGGTTGATGTTTCCTTTAAATTTGCAAGTTATCATGTGCTTAAACAAAATACTAATGCTGTGCATGAGCCATCCCTTCTACCCTGGATTTCCGATTTTTTTGCTTAAATATTCTGATATACTGATGCTTAACTGTCTTGTAAATTATGATTTTTGCTTTCTGATTTGTAGCATAGTGTATGGCTTGATGATGCATTTGATAGAGCTAGACAATTGTATTTGTCCTACTACCGGTCCATTCCAAAGAGTTTGGAACGCTCAACTGCTCACAAGCTCATGTTGGCAATGATGAACGGTGATGAGCGCTTTCTTGAGCCTACTCCAAAATCATTACAAAATTTAACACTCACATCTGTACGAGATGCAGTGATGAATCAGTTTGTAGGTGATAATATGGAGGTAAAGTGCTTTTACACGTAAAACTTCTTAGTCAAGCTGGTATCTAACAGAAGATGTCTTTTTAAGCTAAAGCTGTTTGTGTTTTCAGGTAAGTATTGTAGGAGACTTCTCAGAGGAGGAGATTGAGTCTTGTATTCTTGATTATCTGGGAACAGTTAGAGCGTCAAGAGGCTTTGAGAGAGAGCCGAGATGTAGTCCAATCTTATTTCGACCCTCTCCATCCGATGTGCAGTTTCAACAAGTGAGACAGCTCAAGTTATTGTTACATCTGTTTGGTCTCTTCTAGAAATTCTGAACATTTCCTTCTTATCAACCTTATGTATTTATTTTCTTTCAAATAGGTATTCTTGAAGGACACCGATGAAAGGGCATGTGCTTATATTGCAGGCCCTGCACCAAACCGTTGGGGATTTACAGTTGATGGAAAGGACCTATTAGAATCAGTTTCCCATACTCCAACTGCTGATGGTGAGTTTGCCAATGATGTTTAGAACTGAATAGTATTACTTTTCCATCTTAAGTCTTCAGTTACTTGGACTGCTAGGAATTGCTTCCTTGCATATAGTCTAGTCTTTATCACCATTAAAAAGTTTCACGTGGAAGGTTGGAAGAGTTTTAACTTCAATGCAGTGTGATTAGCCTTGCTGCTCGATCTAAATGTAGGATGTATAAATTGCGATGCCCCATCCATTTTGGATGTCAGTGTAAATCATGAGACCTATAAAAGGTTTCTAGTCAATCACTTCAACTTGAGCTCAGTCTCTGGAGTGTAAAGTGGTTTAGGCTTTTCATAAAGTTGCTAGTTAAGTGGTGCTTGAACTTGGGGTGTCACAATTGGTGTCAGAGCATCTGCCAGCCCAGTGTTGGTGCTCTCACATTATGCTGGTAAGCTCTTTTTTCTCTAGTGAAATTTGAGTGTTATTGTGAAGTGTGGTCTTGGTCAGGATATTAAGGAATTGTTTGGATGGGGTTGGGATACCCCATACCACAGTGAATATGATATGCCAATAATAAGACCTATATAAGGGTTCAAATCAATTACTACTAACAACATGAGTTTAAGCTTTTGAGGGCCACATAATTTAGGCCTAAAGAAGCTGTTGGCGCCGTTTGGACCAGTGTAATTGCAATTGGTATCAAGCATGTGCTGATCAATGTGAACTCTCAGACTCACTGGTAGTATCTTGGTTCATACTTTCATTAGTCGGTGTTTAGTGTGATGGTGCTGCGTGGTTTTGGTGAAGACATATTTTAAATGGGTGGGTTCTGATGCATCAGACCACATTAGAGGCCAATGTTATTGATGTTGATCAATGCCAACAACTTGAACCTAGGCTTGTGAGAATCATTTCGGACAGTGGTGCTTCGACATGGAGCACTAAAATCCAACATATCTTGAGCAATTTCATTTTCTAGCAGCTTGTGTAGCAATTTAGTTTATCTTCCCGTTTCCCTTTAAAATCGCCTTTTCCTTTGCTTCCTCGTCTCCCATGTTTTTGCTTTCCTTATGAGCCCAAAGGGTGCTCATTTGTTGTTTGTGCAGATGCATATATTTCTATAACAAACCGCAAGTTACATTATTCATGTAATATTTAAATGAAAAAGGTGATATACATTCTCTGTTACATTATTATCCAGAGCTTTTTGAGATCGATTGTTAGATCTGTTTTAGAGTTGAGTTGCTTGTTTAGGTCTCTTAAGTCTAGCTCGTTTCAAATTGAAGTTGGATTTTTAAGCTTGAGTGCAGCTAGGCCCAAGATTGTCATTCTATTAAGAATTAAATAATTTTTTCTTAATTTTTGTTCTGAACTATATTTACAAGTTAAAAACTTTAAATTATTATGAATATGGCTTGTAAAGATGTCACCTTAGTAGAGCCTTGCTGCAACCTTTTTTCACTCAATGAATAGACAACTCTTAGCGGTTGTGTATTTTTCAACTCTATTAATGGGAGCATATCACTTTAGATCCATAGCCTGTTTTATATATACTAATTAATTCTTTGTTCTGGTTATAGTCTTGTTTAATAAAACCTTCTCTCTTCACACATCAAACTTTTGTTTCATTATACTACAATTTTTAAATAATGAGGGACTACATGGTAAACTAGTGTTAGAATTGACTGAATTCTGCAAGCTTTAGTTTTACATGTTCCCCTATGCTAGAGTTTGGTGTATCATTTATCAGATTAGTTTTTTCTCATCTTATCCTTAGGCACCTGTGAAGGGAACTAAAGCAACTATTAGAGTTGGTATAAAATTCGATTCTGCTTATGGGATGAATTGTTAGATCTTGTGCAAGGCCTGAAATTGTTTTGAATATTTATTTCCACCTGAGTATTAGAATCGAAGTCTCGTCTTTAAATGAATGTGAGATATAGTTTCCTTGAAATTTTGAATAAATATTATTTTCATATCTTATAGCTGCTCAAATACTTGCAGCTGTAGAACCCCACTCTGAAGAGGGAAAAGATATTCAGAAGGATCTGCAAAGAAAACTTCGTGGTCATCCACTTTTTTTTGGCATAACGATGGGGCTGCTAGCTGAGGTTATAAATTCTAGGTAATTCTTCTTAGCCAACTGCATATAATTAGCAAGTGAAGCAGAATTTATTCAAAATGCATTTCTTAGTGCCTTCAAAGTGTTCAAAGTTCTTGGTTGTTGAAGCAACTTGTAGCTTGTTTCGCTGTTAGATGGCACAAGTTCTGAACTATAAAATTGCAATCACATGTATTAGTTTATAACACCTGCATGGTGGAACTAATTAGTTAAATATCTCTTGGTAATACCCTTTACAAACTAATACGTTATTGGCAAGTACCTAACACCTAAAGAATATTCCCCATGCTCTAAACAGGCTTTTTACAACAGTCCGGGATTCACTTGGATTAACATATGATGTATCATTTGAATTGAACCTCTTTGATCGACTTAAGCTCGGATGGTATGTGGTATCGGTGACATCAACTCCAAGCAAGGTGGGAAATCCGGATATATCTGCAGTTTTATTTCTTCATTTTCTGGTTTTTATTTTTTCTTAAGACCTCTTCATTTTTCTTGTGATAAACTTCCAGGTATATAAAGCTGTTGATGCTTGCAAGAATGTTCTTAGAGGTTTGCATACCAACAAGATTGCCCCACGGGAACTGGAAAGGGTTAGTTCTTATCCAACAATTATTTGAACCTTTCTACTAACCTTACCATGTAATAGGAAATTGTAGTGTATGATTCGGATGAAGATAGAATAATTTATACCGACTAGTCAATTGTTGAAGTTCCTAAATGTCACTCCTGAACTCTGCAGGCAAAGCGGACTCTTTTAATGAGACATGAAGCAGAAATCAAGTCAAATGCTTATTGGCTGGGATTGATGGCTCACTTGCAAGCTTCTTCTGTTCCAAGAAAGGTGAAATAAAATTGATGGTTTGGTCTTTACTTGGTGTTATACATTCTAATTTCCCTACATTGTACTTTTTTATATATGAAACTTATTTAGTATAACAAAGTGTTCCAAAGTTTCAACGTCTAATTTTATGTTTGATTTCTTATTGTAATATATTACCTACATTACCTACTTGTGTATTTGGACTTCAGGACATATCATGTCTTAAGGAGCTTACTTCACTTTATGAGGCTGCTTCTATCGAAGATATTTACCTTGCTTACGACCAGCTGAAGGTGGATGAAGATTCTTTATACTCATGTATTGGCATCGCGGGGGTTAATGCCGGTGATGGTACAATGGGTGAGGGCACCTTAATTTTCTTCAGCATTTTATTAGGAATGCTTCGCCTTTTTACTAAAAAAGATAAATCTGAATAAAGAAAAAAGATTAAAAAAAAGTAGTGACTTGCTCAATCAATCAATTAGTTTCCATAAAGCTGATTACATGCAAAGTTGGATAATAGGAAGCATAGAAACGGTATGAGAAATATGTGATATAGTAATTTGTAAAATATAGACAATTAACCGCTAAAATTTCTCAGAATATGTAGAATTTACTTGGAAACCATTTTATTATAAGAATTTCCATAAAGTTAATTTTATTTTAATCTTGGTTTCTTAAAGGAGTTTTTGTCTTCTTTTTTTTTTCTCTCTCTATTTTGGATAAACCTCTGTGCAGTTTCCGTGGAAGATGAAGAATCAGATGAAGGCTTTCAAGGAGTTATTCCTACAGGACGCGGTTTATCAACGATGACAAGGCCAACAACATGAAGCTCCCTCGATCGTGTCATTTACTGTCATGTTGGTGAAAAGGTGCCAAGCAAAAGGTTGGTTTGAAACACATTAGCAAATCTCTCAAGTCTCAACCTCATACATAATGTATTGTTTAGCCTCCCCTTCTTCTTTCCCTTAATAGGTTTGTAGTTGATGGTTAGACTAATTTCCTTATTTGGCAGCTTGCGCTATGGTGGAAGCTTTGACCATTTAAAGGGCATTGCAAAAAAGCCTGATCACATCAAGCAATGGAGATGCTACATCAAGGTCACTATATACAATCCTTTGGAAAGCAATATTCATGGCAATACATGATTTTGATTCATATAGACTTGTATTCAATTGAGAATAATCTAAGGGGTGGTATAGAGGTTTTGGCAATTTGGTTGAGTTCAACATATTTTTTTAATCACTTCTAACCCTTTATTTCTAATTGTAAATTGAATAAAACTTTACACGCCATAATTCTTATAGCTCATGTTGTTACTGAAATCAAGAACCTTTTTTAGTTTCTACATTGCCATTGGCTACTATAGAATGGAATGAATAGGGTTTGAGCATTATTGGGTACAAAAGTAAAGGGCTAGTTTTTTTTTTTTTTTTTTTTTTTTAGGGGGCGCAAGAAAGTAAGGGCTAGTTTAGTTTGTTATATAGTTGCCATCAGCAAGTGTTAGACGTTGTGATCAAGTGTTTGGCAGATTGAATTTCTTGATGTTGTCAGTTGATGGCGATACAAAAGAATGCCCTGTAGGATCTGGTGTCAATGCCATTGCTCTCACTGACTTCTTATGGTGTCTTAGAGTTTATTGTTTTCCCATTATTTCTAATGTTCAGAATTTTGGGAGCCAGTGATAACTTTTGGGTCGGTCAGTTGGTTGAGTAAAAACAGATCAAACGGTGTTGTCGTGTCCGGACAATGCAAGAGTCTGCAAATATCCATACCTGGCACCGGCAGACAGAATCACGTCCCCCGGTTTAACCAAGCCATAAATAACACTTAGGTGACCTTGATAAGATTTAATCATGGTCCCAGCATTTAACTTGTTTGTCATCCAATGTGTCCATTTTCAATGTTAATTTTAGTGTTCCACTTGCTAAATTCCATATCGTGATTGATCATTCGTTACTTGGATCAAACGCCACCGACCTCACCCAACATCTTCCATGGTTATATGAATCTGAATTTAATGTCATTTAATAGATTGTGGATGAACCATCAGTGTTCAATAGCTACATCCAATCCCAATCAATTCGGAGTCAAGTCCAATTGGGGATAAGCTCTCCCGATGCCTATTTTCTCCATTCACAGGATTTGAATCTAAGCAGTCACAGTCTAAATAGCGAAGGGATAAGAATAAAAAAATTTCCAACGCAATACTATGTCAATTTCTAACAATTATCTCAAATCAACGAGCATGCCGTCACTTGGTGTCAAGCATTATTAAGCATACCCAAATTAAAGGCAAAGCCGCAAAGGCACACAAGTGGACTCTTCCAAGTGTGTAACTAATGAACTATTGATTTTTTTTTTCGTTTTACTTTGCATTTACGTCCACGTACGAATAGCCTTTATTTCAAAAAATAATACAATAAGGGAAATTACTATAACAATGATTTGATAGTTAGATTTTCCAATTAATAGTTCAAATTCATTTTTCATACATAAGCAAAAATAGAATTGAATTTTCATTGTATACAGCTTGTCCATGAGACAGGGAAAAAGGTCAAAAGTTATTATTAAGAGCACAAAAATCATAGAGGAAATGGGAAGTAGTAATTTTAAAGATTTAAGAGAAGCCTAGTAAGGTGAAGATGAGGAAAATTCGAGAAAATGCAGTAATTAGCTAAAATATTGTATTCCATCTACAGTCAAGCAAGATGGCAGCTGGCTTAGTTTTCATTCATCTACTAATCAGTTTCTTCTCTTTGTTCTTCTAAAAGGAGATGCAAACTAAGACCACATGCAGAGATAATTGTCTTCATCTATAGATTCTATAACGCATGGATTTCCAACATCTTCTATCTGAACCACCAGCGCTGAATTGCAGAAAGCGGAGTGTTTAAAAATGGTGCATAACGCTCGATATGAGGCTTAACTGTCCTCCCAATCTTAGCCCAAACACTTTGGTGGTAACCAGCAGTAACCGGGGCATGGTACATAAGCTTCAATAGCTGTTAAACAGGAAACCACAGATTTTGTTACAAACTAATCAACTAAGCAATGCCTATAACCTTTTCTGGACTTTCTCTAGAACTTACTAGCTTATTGCTAGTTCTTATAACATGTATAAACTAAATTCTCTACCAACCTATCATACTATCCAGAGTCCAGACACTAGATAAACAAGTAACACATTAAAAACAAAAAATAGTCACAGAAAGAAAAGACTACATACCTGCCAGTACATGAAAGTTTGTATGATATTGCGTTGCCACCTACAGAATTTCAGCAAATTAGTAAAGCTGAAGAAGGTAGGAATTTATAGGCTTGAAGAAAAAAACAAACTAAAAAGGAGAAAAAATATTAGCAACTGACGAGAACAGGGACACAATTAGAAGGAAGCCAACTCCAATCTCAACATGTGAAGAGAGTATGCTTAGAGTAGTGGTGTTTGATTCTACCCACACACAAGGATCTTCCAAATACTTCCTGTTTAAACAAAGGAGATAGTATTAATAAAGGAACAGAAAAATAGACCTGCAAGTGTAGACATGCATATTCATACAGACATATTTTTCATTTCACTCATGTTCGAGGTTACATCGAAGAATGTTAAAGATCAAACATACTGTACTTCTGAGGAATTAGTTAAGGTTAGAAAACAGGATAAGTACTTCTCTGTTAGCATTAAATTCACAAAGAAAGTTTTTTTTTTTTCTATTTTTTCACACAATTCCTTTCTGTAAAGTTAGGTGTAAAATAATCTTAGGCATGCCACAATACCAATACTACCATTTCTTATTTGAGGTATAAAATAAATGTTTATAAGTAATAAGGATAACAAGCCACTGAGGCCTAGAAGCATATCGAAAGACAGACAAGCTGAAACCCTAGGAGGTTCTAGGTTCAAATCTCTCCACCCTGTCCATACAAGAGTACGATTAACATCAAAATGAAACCCAAAAAGAATGATAATATAAATGATCATAATTCATAACATATAAGATACTTAGATACGAAAGGCAACAGCAATAGCTATAAGAAAGCTAAGATTTCTTTCTATATAGGAGTTTAGCCTTTTCTACATAAAATCCATGTTAGTTAACTTAATTTGTTTAAGTCAACATTAACGTCTCATCACATAATTAATTACAAAAAGAGGAACTAGGAACAATTACGCTATGATGCTAATCGGGTAAACTTAGAAAACTGAATATAAGCACATTGTAGTAAAGTTACAGTTTATGTATCTGAGTAAAGATCTACCTGTACAAAGTGGAACGGTTGAAATTACGCCTTAAGAACTTTGCAACATGTTCGAGTGCTCGGCATACAATAGGTATCAAAGCAACTGCAGTTAAGATCCATATCATTTCATTATGCTACATAAGACAATAACGGCAACATCGATCCGGAATAACTAGAGGATCAAAATTGTAAAAAACGAATAGAAAACTAAGGGCAGAGAAATGCTCACACTTAAGGCATAGATGTGAAGTAACGAATGTAAGGCAGTAGATAAGGTAGAGAAAATCTTTGGTTGAAATTATTGACTGGAAATACAATTGAACTGCCTGCAAAGTCCATGCCCTTGGTCTCTGCAAAAAGGTATAGAATAGATTCATCAGAACCACCACAGTATGCTAAATCCAATGAATGGAAGTCTGTGAAATTAATGTTTACCCCATATAATGCATACAAAGAGTATGCAGAGGAACAAGCAGTGCCCATAAATGACAGCCGATAAGCCCTATTTGAGAGACTTTGAGGAACAAGGGGAAAGATGGCAAGCACAGCCACAATAAAAACCTGCAGCAAAATTTGTAAGCAAGAAATCTAAACAAAATGTGCACTGAATAGTAAAATAAGAGAAGTAAATAGAAGATCGCCCACGTAGACATGTCAAAGGTTTAATATCGTGTATTATAGTTAGTAATCAACAGTCAATCAGCCCAATAAGTCTATGGTATGACTGTTGAAGAGTGCAAGAATAATGGACATAAATTGAACATCTTATTCATACTAAAAACAAGACAAGAATATAAGAATCAATTTATAATATGCAAACACATACAATAAACTTTAACATGCAAAACAAAGGGGACGATCACCATACCCAAGCATTGACAGAAAATAGGACGGTATTCCGATCCCAACGCATAGAAGTTGGATTTGAGCCTGCAGTTGGCGATGTCCCTGAACTTCTAGTGGTTGAGCCTGCATCACAAATTTAGGATTGAGTTTAATGAATGAAACAAGCTCCTTACTAAGAAAGAAAATAACACAAAATACCATAACCTTTATGTTAAATTATTGTTAATAATTGCAAGTTTAGTTTCTATGCTTAACTCGATTACAGGAGTGAGGATATTTTACCAGCATTTCGTGGTCGAGCTTGGTCATTTGCGGCAGATGAGGAGGTTGAGGATGAAGCAGACGATTTTGCTGATTGAGATGGTGTGCTTGTTGACATGGGCTCTACAACAAGATCAGGATCCTGTTCATAAAACATACCCCATAAACCATTAGATAAGAATTGACCATAGAACAATACTAGAACTAATTGAAAAAGTAAAGTGTTGAAATTTTACATACAATAAATAGCAATAAAGGCACACATAATTGAAAGAAATTGCATTTAAACAACATTAATAGATTAGACAAGTTTCATCCAAGAGAAACAGCACATGACTACTCGCTGATGCCTTTTTAATTTTCCTTAAAGCTAACACACTATAGATTGTCAAGTTATTGAAGATGATTGTCATTCATCAGGGAAGATTTAGTAATTGGAGTAGTCAAACATTGGCTTCAGCTCCAATACTTAAGGGCAAGAGCGTTATGGGCTTCAAGTAGCATCCGAAGGGAAAGATTTTTGAAGGTGAAGCTACTTTGGCAAGTGATGTATGGGTAGGACATAACGCAAAAACATGTTTATGGAGGCAGTCAAAAACCTTCCTCTTCCTGTGAAATGAAAGAAAAAGCATGGAAAGTTGTAGAGGCTGCAAGTCCAAATATAACTAAGCTGTCCCTAGTTATAAGATAGAGTATGTCACTTTCGTTTGATAGATGGCTTCAGCAGGTATAATATCTAGGAGATAAAGAAACTCGGATTGCAAGCTGGATGACTTGAACTTGTCATGTAAAGCATACTTAGCGTGAAAGAAGCTCAATGCTTGCTCATATTTCGTTTATCAAGACTAAAAGAAGAAACCAGTAATTTTATCAAAGCTCAAGAGAAGTGAATATCAAGAACATGAAAAACCCCAATCCTTGGTGATGTACAGAAGTTAATTCTGCAAATTTAACTGCAGCTGAAGAGGCCATGGCCTCCATTATAGAAGCACAATCAGCCGTTAAACAGAAGCTCTAAAATGCCATTCTTGAAACACACAATTCACAAATTGATATGATAAAGCCTTTTAAAGAAGAAAAAGATTCATACACTAGAGAATCAAACATATCTTATAGCATTCCAACCACATCAGACAAAATTCCGCAGACACTACTGAATTTGGATGGAAGATAAGTTAATATTTCACAATTGGTGTTCATTTCAAGAAAAAGACGGTTACCAATTCCACATTAGTTTCGTCTACTTTTCTGTAGCTATTTTCTACATTCTTGAGTAGCTAATGGCGTCTTAATGAAGTACATAACATATGCGCAGAAATATAGGGAATAATTAAAAGCTCACACATAAATTCACAAATCCAAGAACTAAAAGTCTAAGAATACTAAGATATATAGGAAAAAAAATCAGATGGGAAATTCCGCTTGTCAATTCCAAGATTCTCGAACAAACAAATTCCTATATCACACTAAAAACAAGAAAAGAAAAGCACATGGGTTTACAGATTCCAACCTTGATCACCCTAAAATCACATGAGAGACAAAAACCCAGATTAAAAACCAAGAACCCAGAGCATAAATTTGATAAAATTATTATTATAAAGGAAGAGAACATACAATATAGCGTTGGTAGAACTTGCGCTTGAAGTGATCAACAACATCAGAGCGAGAAGCCATGTGAGGAGGAATCAAGACATTGGACCAATAATCTGCCCATCTCGGATCGTTCTCGTAGTCGTACGCCGCCGCCGCTATTTTCTTCAGTTTCTGTGGATCTTCTCTCTCTTCTCCCATTTCTCTGTTCTTCTGTATTCTTCACGAAAACTAAGAGGTTACTTTTGTCCACCGCTCAATTGAGATTCAGAGTTGATAATGGCAGTTTTATTTTACCAGTTTTTAACTTCGCTCTTTTGGTTTCACTGGGAGACTCGGAAGAGTCGAAGAAGTCTCCACCTTTCCCTATTGAGCAAAAGCCAAAACGGCAGTGTTTTAAGCATGCTACCCCATTTCAGCATAAATTACGCAGAAACCCCTAAACTTTCAACCTATTTGGCTTCAGCCCCTCTCTTAGTTTTTTTTCTTTTTCTTTCATTTTTTTGTTCAGTCTCCCGGGTTTAATCGTCTAAAACAATGATGGTGAGTCATGTATTGGATTCGAGATGACCTCATAAGAAGTTATCTATAAGACTCGAATTTAAGATATTTTACATATGTTGAGTCGAAATGATCTTTATCGATTGAGTCAACGGTCAACCCTTTATTGATCTTCAAACTTGAACCGTTGATTCAAAAGAAAAATAAAGGTATGAGCCATATATCAATGTCATTTCCACTTTGTAACATTCTTTGCAATTATGGGCTTGCATAGTAGGAGTATTAATTTTAATTAATTAGCTTAATCTTATACTCTTAATGAAACTTTATCTAAGGAAGCTAATCCTAATTTCTGCTCTTTTGTGGTAGAGCCTCCTTTTCAGGAAAATTAAACTTTATTTGACTGTTAGCTAAGGGTGAGAAGATGGTTCTTGCCATTCTAACATAATTTTCTGCCATTCTAAGCAACCACCATTCTACTTTAGTCAAATTCAATCACCATATCCATCTATATATAAATCATCTACCTGAGTAATTATGACAATTATTAGTAGTAATATCTTATGTAATAATGTGATAATCTTAATTAGTTTCATTAACTGATCTTCTAGGCCTGCATGTGAAGCAACTACTAAATTAACCAAATGGGGTATGGCTGCAGTAGCCTTTAATGGCCTCTTCCATTGCCTCAATTGTATTAACATTGACTTGTTAGTTAAGTTGGTTAATGAAGATGGTGAATACCATAAACTGATAGAAAACACTTAAAACAGATGCTTTAGATCGATTTTCGACGATTGCAGCAATGCTTGGCTTGCAGCTGCTGCTGTCATGGCACTTTATTTTCACTAATTGTTGCTTATAAATGTTGTTGAATGTTTTTGCACTGGTGATAAAAAAAGAGATTAATCTCAGTACCCTTTTATTTGGTGAACATAATGGTGAAACAATGAGGTTTCAATTATTTTTACAAGGTAACCGTTGAGAGGCCTGAAATAAGAGAGTGACAAGCTTTGAATTGCTAATTTTGCTTGGTATTCCTTCATATTCATCTTCTGATAAAAGCTGGTGATGATGTCTTTCTCCTGATAAGGCACCCTGCATTTTCAGCCCATTTTCGAGCTCTATGGCCTCCTTTAATTTTCTTATCACTCTTTCAAAGCATAGATATCTTCCACAAGCTCCATAATCCATGGCTTCATAAACATGAACATGTGCTTCAGCCACCTTCTTCACATCTGCAACTGCTAAGTAGCCTTGTTGCAGCATGATCCTACCTCCTGCATACCAAATATAGCCATGGTTTATTTTAATACACAAATACAAATATAGACTCAAGCAATAATTACATGTTGAAAAATGAAATATTTGGAACCTTTAAGGTATGGTCTAGAGCTTTCTTGGTGAGCATTTGGAAATGTGGGAGCCATGAGAAGAGGAGGGCAGATAGTAACAAGTTTTACTTTTAGTTCTCTTGCCTTCATCCAAGCAACCTTCTCTGCCTTGGTCTTACCCAATGCAAGCCATAGCTGTTGCCCAAAACAAAGAATATCATTAATATTTTGAGCTAAGGGTTTCAATATTATTTACAAAAAGATGACCTTAAAAGTAACTTTTATCATGAAACCTGTAAAATTGTTACCTTATTTTCTCTGCAAAATTCCTCACTGCTCCAACAGCTCTCATCAATGGTCGTATCCATATTGTCACTTGTCCAAATAGATGTTAGTAGGGAAGATGTGAAGATACATCTCTTTATATAGGCTGCCTTTGCACAAGCATCCATGACATTCCTTGCCGCTTCTGTCTCAAGAAATGCCATTTGTTCCTGAAATCATCAACCAAATAAAGTTATATATCAATTGCAGGAAACACAAAAAAAATGCAACGAAAGTCACTAGGAGAAGATCATGTTCTTGCTGCAACCACATTGAAAGAAAGACAATGCCATCTGCTGAAGATAGGTTTGCAGATGCTGAACTATAATCATCATGGAGAGCTATATATATAGTGTATTATAGCCTTAACTTGAATGTCAAGTAAGTCACATAATGAACATACCGAATAGCCAGATATCCCATGTGGATCAATGAAGGAGGAGGTATGAAAAACAGCATGGCAGCCTCTGAAAGCATCACAGAGACTTTCTACATTTTTCATCTTTGCAATTACCACACTTTCCAATCGATTTAACTCTTCCATCCCCATCACTTGTTTCAAATCTTCGAATTCCGCTGTTTTAACAGAAAACAAAGCCGGTTTGCAGGTGAGCATCAAATTGTTGTAAGAATATAATGATGTTGATTGATGTTATATCCTTCTTGCATGGGAAAAAAAATGCATGCATACTTTTAACTAAGTACCTTCATGTTGAATGGTGAGTCGAACAAGATAATTGCGAGCCAATAGCTCCTTGACAATGCGAGAACCTAAATAAGAGTTGCCACTAGTCACACATATCAGTTTCTTGTCTCTTGCACTCAAACTAGAACTAAAAACATTCCCAAAACACTTTTTTTCCTTTCCTAAAACTGGCCCCAACAATGGTTGTGGTATGGCTACTTCTTCCATCTTTCTCCTCTATCTCTGTCTCTTACAAGGCGCTTATGCTATAAATCACAAGGGGCTAACTGCTGACTTGCTGGTTAGATGGAGAATATTAGATGGAAAAAGCACGAGGGTGCAGGTAACTGGTAAGTGCCGTCTCCAAATAGTCAGGATATTTAAATCATTTGTCTTTTGAAAATTGTTTAATAGTTTGATTCATATTTGGCTCCAATTCCAATCCATGCAAGTGGGAAATAATAATAAAACATGTTTTTCATTTTTCACTTTGAAGTTGACAGACAACTAGAGGAGATCAGTAGTAACATAAGGTTAATATGGTTTTAACTTGCCACCAAACCAAACAATATCTATCTGGTAATGTTTAGTTAGATTGTGTAAGAGAAATAAAATTGAATGTTATTTGATCCTTTTGTCTTCATATGAATTAGTCAAAAACAGGCAGTCGTAGCCAGTCATCAAAATGATATTTTAGGAATGGTAGAGAGATAATCACAGAAGAAGCAACACACGTCTAGTTAGGAGGCTGGTCACCTTCTTGGTTATAACTACCAGAGAACAACTAAAAAACCAATGTGGTAACGGCTCTTCTCTTGGTCTGTCCCATGAAGCCAACGACCGCCGGCGACAAAGCCGACAGGCTTACTGTAAAGGGCACAGCTTCTGAAACAAGGGATCAATGCATCTAAATTGATAAAGTGGGCATCTAAATGTTCAGTTCTCAACTTCTCATCTCATCACTCATTATAACCTCATATAGGCAGTAAAATGGAATCAAGAGAAAGATAGTAGTAATAATTTCATGAATCATAAATGAGAAAAAAAAACTTATATTGAATTAATATTATATAAATACAAAAAATATATATGAATCGATATAAAAAATCATAGGAAAAAACAAGCACAGGCTTTCTTACAAGAAAATTGGGTAAGCTTTTCTCCTTTTCTTAGCCTTTTTCCCAACTAAAATCATCTAAAGCTAAGAGGGAAAAAAATGTTAAAAGGAACAAAATGTGCAAGATTACACATTGAGTGAGCAGCAAGACCTGATTCCATGATCCGGGTCTGAAATCTCTTCCAAAATTGAGAGGAATAAAGGTTATTCTGTGATGCATCTGAACTCTGGCACTCGTATGTATTAGTTTGCTTGTAATGATTGGCAAGGCACTATGATTTTGCTTTTACATCCAAGATGCATTTAAGGCATTAAGCTGTTACGATCTCTTTGCTCCCGACTCCAGCTACTCTGACTCCCATACTCTCGACTCCTCCGGTTGCCCTGACTACCGTCTTCTCGACTTCTCCAACTGCTCTGAGAGTGATTGAAGAAACTAGAACTGTAGTCTTGACTGCCAAATGCTAACCTCTGGAACATTCTGATTTGTGCTGATTGTTGTGCCGAATCAAAAACTTCACTTTGGCCAGGTTTCATTCCATTTGTGAGATCTGATGACTCATCCAATGAGTCTAGTGCTCTCACCACCTAAGAAATTAATGTCAAAGGATGTAAGATAAACATTATAATAATAAGAGATTTTAATATTACATACTCAAAACATTTTTTTTTTGGCAAGATATATTTACCTGACTCATTTTTGGCCTTTTAGCAGCTGAATGTCGTACACAAGCTGCAGCTGCCTCAATCATTCGAAACATTTCATGATCCACATAGTTCTTTTCCAGCCTTGGATCCACCAACTCTTCAAAGTCTTGATGTTCAACCGCTTCAGCAAGCAATGGCCGAGCCTGAGTAACAAGTTTGTATCATATTAATTTTGGTATTATTGAAATCACTCCATTAAATAAGATCACAAACAATTGATTTTCTAACATGTTGGTTTAGTATATTTAGGAATTTTTTGTGCATGGCACGGCATGTGAGTTTTATTCAGAATTCTTAAGCATACAAGTTAATTAAGATTTTAAACTTAAGGAAAAGCCAAATCTTATGAAGACATCTGACCAAAAGGCATATTAACAAGCACAAATTGTTGCTAATACAAAGCAGAGCTGCATAACCTTACCCATTCAACCAGACTCTCATCACCTAGGGGCTGAGAATCATCAACAGGCTTGCGTCCAGTAATTAACTCCAAGAGCACAACACCAAAGGAATAAACATCAGATTTCTCAGTTAACTTGCCACTTGTAGCATACTCTGGAGCCATATATCTACATATAAGAACAAAATCATTTGTCAGAAACACCCGAAAATGACATTTGAGAGTGCCACATACACGTTTTTAGACCAACTGAAAGGGTAAAAGAAATGTGCAGTACACATGTAACCAAACTGGATATAAAAGTCCTTTAAACCATCCCTATGTTCTCTTTGGGTCAAAGTAAATGCATCTATAATACACATCCTCAGCTACTAGCTTTGCAACAAAAAGCACAAAATGGTTGATTATGCTGATGCAAAAAGGAAGAAATAGAATTAAGCATAAGCACATAAATGAAGGTCTAGAATACATCACAGACCAACACACCAAGTTAACTCACCCAAATGTTCCCATCACACGTGTGGTTACATGGGTATTTGTATCCAAAGCTAACTTTGCAAGCCCAAAATCTGAAACCTGTGAGTTACAAACATGAATCAATAGACAGAAAGGTTAGTGACAAAAGAGGAAATTAGAATAAATAAAAATAAAAAAAAAATCCCAAAATAGGAATCATAGTGGTAACTGGTAAGCAATATGATTCAATTTAGAAATTTATATCTTCCACAAAAGATGGCATGACATTCATAAGCACTGATAAAATACCACAAAGCAATTCAAGATCAAAATAATAATGTTCAAAAGATTTTAGACTGTAAAATGTGCTTACCCGAGCCTCAAAATTGTTGTCAAGAAGTATGTTTGATGACTTGATATCCCTGTGTATGATGCGAGGATGGCCTGATTGAATAAAATATGTGAGGATTACCAGAGGAACACGCCAAAGGAAGAAAAATTTTATCAAGTATTTCGAGCTTGCACATAGCAACTTATTTCAGAGTCTCATAGTACAATAAGAGAATATAAAAAGAGTACAAGTAGATTACAGTCTTCATGGAGGTAAGCTATCCCGCGAGCTGCACCTGCAGCAACCTTCACTCGGACAGCCCAATCCATAACCGGCCTGCCTCTACCTGCAAAATTCCATAGAAGTGCATGAGATTAGAGAACATTATCATCCATACGAGATGATGATGACGAGTGAAGCTTTCTTTCTTTCTTTGTCCCTCATGCCTCATCTTTTCAGTTCTAGGTGTAATCTTTTCAGTTCTAAGTGTGTGTGTGTGTGTGTGTGTGTGTAGGTGTAATCTTTTCAGTTCTAGGTGAGGGATCTTCCCAACTCAAGTACAGATGCCCAAGCAGTGTGGATCGAAAGTTAATGGAAACTAATCCCATTAGAAATTTGGTAAAAGTATCCATCATATGAGTTGATTGGACCATACCACACACATACCTAATGTGTTACCTACTTCATATCTTGAAGTCAAAATTATGTCAGACAGTCTGACTTCATCGTAAAAACAAAGAATGCTTATAAGAATGATTTCCTCCTTTGAGGTCAGAAGATATCTTACCATGAAGATGGTAATGAAGGGTATTGTTCGGAACATATTCATAGACCAGCAATCTTTGATGCTCTGATATACAATACCCCACCAGTGAAACCAAATGGCGATGATGTACTCGGCTAATAATCTCAACTTCTGCTCTGAACTCCCGCTCCCCTTGTCCACCACCAATCTTTAGCTGCTTTACAGCTACTTCTCTACCATCTGTGAGAATACCTTTGTATACACAACCAAAGCCACCTTCACCCAAAAGATTATGTTCTGAAAACCCATCTGTTGCCCGTACCAGCTCTTCATATGTGAACCATGACTTGGAATTGTTGACACCACCAGGCTCTGACGGTGAATAAAAACCACTGTAATTACCACTTCCCACAAGTTGAGGTGGAGATTGAGGCCTTAAAAATGCTGAATCTGCAGAGCAAAGCAAGTTCCAATATCGCATTATGGTGTTAATTGAAGTAATATTCAGATGTAGACATAAATTTATAAAAAATAAGGGCTCAAAGTATTATTTTTCAAGTAATATATGACATGAGAATCCCACAGCATCAAGCATAAAAGATTTTCAAAGTCCCCCTGTCCATAACATAGCATGTTTAAATGTAATTAACTGGACCACACAGGATGACAAACTATAAAAGTGGTTTCTAATATTATTCTTCTGGTAAGTTTATTCAATTCTACATAGTACTCTGAAAAGGTTTCTTTCAACAAAATTCTTTTGGCATAATATTGCAGTTTGTAACAATAAAAATGGAACCAAATAAAAACGAATAAGTATTTGTGAAGGTTTCAAAATTAATCCAGAAACATTGAAATAATGATAGTCCTCAGATTGAAATCCTAGTATCCGCGATTAATAGCAAAACAAAAAAAATCTGTTTACGGCTAGCAACATTATAATTGTTTACCTGAATTTTGAGATGACGCAAATGGAGAAGGCATATTGTAGTTAATTTTTGGTCCTGCCCTCTTCCTCTTTCGTTTCTGTACAAACCATACAGCCATGACAAGAAGACTGAGCACAACAAACCCAACAACAATGCCTATGGCTACAGCACCTCCAGCACCTAAACCATTTTTACCAGAGGTTGTCGAGTTTGCAGATGCATCGGTACCGTTGGTTGACCTTGCAGTTGGTTTTTCTGTTGGAATTGCAGGCAAAGGAGCTGACGAATTAGGAGTTCCATTTGTTGACGGAGTACTTGGAGTTGCTGGGGGTGAACTTGTGGGTGGAGAGGAGGTTGAGGGAACTGAAGGAGGCGGCGATGCCAATGTGGGTGTTGAGGGAGAAGTTGTGGCAGGAGGCGGAGCAGACTTAGAGCTAGATGGTGGAGGTGAGGAAGAACTTTCAGGTGGTGGTGGTGCTTGTGGTGACGGTGGAGACTTTGAGGGAGGTGGTGATGCAACATTAGCTGGTGGAGGTGGGGATCTTAAAATGACCTGAGGTGGAGGGGAAGTTGCAACAGGAGGCGCTGGTGCAGCTTGTGGAGGAGGAGAACCACCTGATAGCGATGGTGGAGGTAATACTGGAGAGGGTGGAGGGGCTGCAGGAGTTGAAGGTGGAGGTGATGTTGGTGGTGTTGGAGGTGGGGAAGCAGGAGGGGACGGCGGAGGGGAAGCTGGGGTTGAGGGTGGAGGTGAAAGTGGTGGTGGTGTCAATGTAGGTGGTGGTGACAAAGGTGGTGATGGAGGAGGGGCAGTAGGGACAGCTGGAGGAGGCGATTGAGGTGGTGGAGCAGAAGAATTTGTTGGTGCTGATGAAGGCGGTGGATCAGTAGTTTGATTTGGCTGAGATGAAGTGGGAGATGGCGAAGTGTTTGAGGCATCAGAGGAAGAGGAGGTAGGGGGTGCTGGTGGTGGTGAGACATCACTGGAAGTTGGTGGAATTACAGAAGGTAAAACTGAAGTCATATCTCTTCTCTAAATGATCAACACAACTATTGCCTACACTCTCATATCCAATATTCGAAATTATAACACCCAAATCTCCTTTTGTTCCCAAGCCACATAAAACTATCTATACATCGTTTGCACAGCAGAAAATGCCAAAATTCAACCTCTTAAACGTTTATCTTATAGATACGAGCAAAACTCCAAAGTAGTGGCAACGGCAATCTCCAGAAACCAATCGAAAATGTTCCAAAAAATCAGGCAAAATAACTAATCAACAAAAATTCCCTTCCTGCTATAACCAAGATTCTAGAGTCCAACAACCTCTAAAACTCTAAACTTTACAAGAAATTAGGAAAACCCAGTTCTGGAAAATCTCCAAAAAGCAAAACCCAGATCACCAAATCGAACAATATTAGATCATAAGACTGAGTTCCAAGTTCCAACTTCCAAGCAAAAGCCAAAATGACAAAACAACTGTTGATAAGCAAAATGCAGCATTACCAAGATGCTCAAAAAACTTGCAAACAGTAACAAAAAGAAGCTGGAAACAAAAGAAAATGCTTACCTATCTGCTATCTCTCCCAGCAACAGAAGGAAAATGGAATCTTGAAAAGCCACTAATGAAGGGTGCTATTTGATTTTTTGCAAAATAACCCAGAAAAGTTGATAGCTTTTTTTTTCTTTTCTTTTGAGGAAATCGGTAGAGAGAGAAAGAGAGCGTGTTTTTGTGAGAGTGTCCCCACAAAGAGTGCAAATGAAACGTGGGGGCAACTTGAGGTTCCATAGTCAATCAGTCTTCTCATCACATGTATACACTACAGAGAACCCCATTTTGCATTGTCACTTTTAGCTGTTTTTACTTAAAAATTCTCTTTTTCTTTTTCTTAAACTTCTTCTAAAATATAGTATTAAAATATAGGCTGTAATCTCAAATAAGAGCCCGAACTTTTATAAAAATCTCAAATAAGGGCCCCAAAACACAATTTCAACAAATTAAAAGACACACTAAGTAAATTTTTACAAATTAGGTTCTCCTCAGATGAAAACCAATGCTTGTCATGCCTACACATCAATTTTGATAGAAAAATGGTGTTATTAAATTAATTAAAAATCAAAACATTTTAATCCAAATAAATTCAATAAACGTAGTATGATACAAGATTTTTCCGTGCTTTTTAATTTATATACATCTCACACACTAGTATTAGCTAATACCTTACACAATATGTCATAATCTACTAAATATGTACTTTGATTTGTTGAAATTGTGTTTTGGGGCCCTTATTTGAGATTTTTATAATAATTCAGGCCCTTATTTGAATCTTTAGGCTAAAATATATTAATACACTAGATTATTAAATAACTAATATTATACTTAGTAAGTTGAACTACTTCCTCTTTTTGTTTATTTTTTCTTTTTTGCATTTTCAGGAAGTTTTGAGGTTCAAACCTTTGTAGCTACTATTTGTTTTATAAGCAATCTTAATTTTTTTTTGGTAGAATAAGCAATCTTAATTTTAAAACTTACTCTTATTCTTTGTGATGGGAAAAACTAAGCTCAATGAAATACATTATGGAAATCATAAATCAAGAGAAATGATTATTCGTTCTTTTTGGTCAAAAAGAGGTTCTAATAAATATTAGGTCAAATATAAATCATTATTAGTATAGTAAAATGTACATTATGAAAAACTGTTTACTTGGAGAATTGAGACAACCAGTTTATTCTTTAATTTTTTTTTTTAAATTCTTTAATAATTATTTTTTTTATCTCGAGCTTTCCCCATACTAATCCGATTTGTGTCATAAACCTGATTTTTGGTAGATGAGTCTATCAATAAAACCAGCTGCGTATGTATTTCGAAATTGGATAATTATTACTAGATTATATGTCTTTGAAATTTGAACTAAATATAAAAAAGAAAGTTTCAAAAGAAAATAATGATATTTGTGGAGTACTTTTTGGTTAACAGAAAGAATATACAAAGGGTCATGAATTCTATAGGTTATATAATTATCTGTTTTTTTTAAAGAATATATAATTATCTGTTTAATTGTTGCCATTAAACTATAATAATATAAATTTGTTGCAAAAAACCTATAATATAAATTCTTTAAAAATTTGGAGTAGTTTAAAACTATAGTACTAAAATTCTTTTTTAATTTTTTCAAAAGAAAAAAGAAATCTTTTTTAATCTTCAATTGTTAGTACTTCTCTTCTTTTTCTTTTTCTTTTTTTTTTCATTTTTGTAGTCATTTTTCTAAAGATTCCATTTATTAATAATAATTTTTGCGGCCCACTAAATTGGCAGCACGATTTCCTTTCTTATGACAAAGAAAGAAAGATTAATTTAAAGAGAGATTTTATATATACACACCATAACTAAATGAACAACATTATCCAAGATTAAAACTGAAACTTTTTTTATCCTATGCTAATAATTGAGTTCATTTTGTTTGTCTAAAAAAGATGTGAAGATAAAAAATGTAGTGATTAAAGAAGGAAAGGCTATAATGAAGTTTTAAAAAATAAATTTAAAGGCAAATTAGAACAAAGGAGAAGTCAATATAAAAAAAACCAAAGCCGTGTTGGGATTTTATATCCAAAAATGATAAAAGATAAAGTCAGCGATGAGAAAAATATATCAAATAATATTTGAGATCTCATTCTCATATAATTCAACTGCCATATTTGTTTGAATGTGCTGTGTTTTGGTTATGAAAATTAATATATAAACAAATTCAAAATAATAATAATAATTATTAAATCATTGTGATCCCTTTCATCATGGGGACTTAAACTTTGTTATATTTTATGGAAAATTATTCAATGCATCACCAGTGGAGTTTAGTAGACTACATATGCGGTTCTATAAGGGTGATATGTGTCTCCTAGGGATTACATTTAAATATTTACAATTTAATTAATTTAGAAAATGGACACATGTCAACTCCCTACCCCGTTTATAAAGTCCAAATTTTACACTAACAATGTATCAAATAATTACCCATATTTTATTAAGTTTTTGCTTATAGTCTATTGAGTATGACATTGGATGAGATCTTCGGTGCAAAAAGGCTTAATTTATTTTGGAGGTTTGTTGAGCTAATGATGGAAAGCTATGGCTTTCTTGTTGTTGTAACTTCAATTTTAAGCCAAGGAAAGAAAGCTTCCTAATTTCCTCTCCTTTTCTCTCTACCTTTCAGGCTTTTATTAATAATTATTCTTTTTAAATCTTAATATTTTCTACCCTACAAGAACTAGGTTTTAGACAGTTGATCATCATAACTTAGGCCAAATAATAATTTAACTTGTTCCCTTTTCTCCCTCCCAAGTTATAAAACCATTTGTGTTTAAATGTTTGGAAATTGAATTGAGTGCATGTTTATTGCTAAGATGAAATAAGATGACTCAATCTTACATAATTAAATAAGAGATAAAATGATTTTGTATAATATTGAGTCATCTTATCTGATTCTAATCCCAAACAATCTTTATAAGTCCAGATATGGAGGAGTAGCCACCAATTATGTGGTCGGTAGTAAAGTGTTGGGAGTTGAGACTTTTAATTCTAATAACTAGGATTCGATCATTAATAAGCTCATCTCAAATAAAAAAAAAAAAAGGAATAACAGATAAATAAGAACCAAGAATTCACGGTAACTCTAATAATATGGCGGCGAAAAGTCTTTTAAGTTTCAATATTAAGAAATTAAGTTGTTGTGGGAAAAAAATTGGGAATGCATGCAAACATGTGTGTCAAATTATAGAGGTAAGGGATCATTATAGACTAACATTGGTTAGTTTAGTGAGGGATCATTATAAACTAACATTGGTTAGTAAGGGATCATTATAGAGTAATATTGGTAATTGGTTAGTTTAAGAGGTTTAGTTTTAATTCGTCTTAAACACTAAGTCCAAATATTAGAGGAGTAGCCACCCGTTATGTGGTCGTGTAGTGAAGTGTTGGGACTTTTAGTTCGAATAACTAGAATTCAATCAATAACAAGCTCACCTCAAATATACAAAAAAGAAAAGAAAAAAAGGGTAACAAATAAATAAGAACCGAGAGTTCTACAGTAACTCTGTATGGTGAAAAGTCTTTTATGTTTCAATATTAAGAAGTTATGTTGTTGTGCGGAAAAATTATGAACGCGCAAAACATGTGTATCAAATTAATAGAGACAAGCAGGGCGGCCTGCGTTTGCGCTGCAGTCATCTTCTTATTAGGGCTATAGTATTTTTTTATAGTTGTTTAAGTTGGTTAGTAAGAAGATATTCCTGTTAATTAGTTAGAAGAAACTAATACATCGAAACAAATAATTCGCATATATAAAGCAAAATACATGATCTCTCTTTTCATTCAAAAAGTGCATTACCTAAATTCTACTCCATCTCTAGGTAATTCATCAAAATAAAGCTAATATTCTACTCCTCCATCTCTATATTATAAATTAAATGGAAGGATCTTATCAACGTCCACCTGGAAATTTTAGGAAACAGAACGGAGTCCATGTTCAACCAATTCAGAGAAATGTTAGGGAAGAAGAAATCCACCCAAATAGAAATGAAGTCGGAAGGAAGACAGAACTGCAATGTCAATAGTTTACTCATGAATCAACCATTATTGCAGATACATTTATAGCACCAATCCTCTGGAATTCTGACAGAAGAGTTGAACCGGTAAATCCTAATATCCACACACAATTAATATGTAATTAAAACACACTTAATCATAAATATAAAAATAGTAAATTACAAAAAAGGGCAGCATAAAAAATAAGGGAAGAAATTCATCGAGGGCCTTTTTAGTCACCCGAAAAAGTAAGAAAATACCAAAAAAAGCCAAAATGAGACACCACATTAATCTTCAATTTGACCTTTAAGTAATTTCCATTGTCACTAAAAAGAAAGGATCATTATAAACTAACGTTGGTTAGTAACGAATTATTATAGATATTGGTAATTGGTTTGTTTAAGTGGTTTAATTTTTATTTCTTTTAAATAAGGTTTTGAATTCAAGTTTTATGACTATCATTGAGAGTTGAGACTTGAGAGAGTTTTAGCAAATTGATTTGACTCCATTAGAATTGAATATACACCATAGACATTTAAAACACATACAGTTACATGTAATTAAAGAAAAAATATTCTTAGTTACATATTGCAAATTGCAACCATTTAAAAGAATAAAAAAGCAAGGGAACAAATAGAAAATCATAATTAAAGCAAGATATTCTAACAAGTAATGTGTTGTGAAAAGAAACTAAAATATATATTGAAATAGTAAGAATGATGATTTAATTAAGTAAGAAAGAAAATACATTTTGGGCTTTTTCAACTGGGATTGTAAGCATTGGGCCTTAAAAGTTCTATGATCCGCTTGGTGTGTTCTCACAATGTGGAGCCCAAAATAATGGTCTGATGATATGGATCGGGTTAAACCCGAATCATTTTAGACCCGAAACGTTTTAATACGTGTTTTCATTGACGACCCATCAGATTCTTCCCATTTCCCTCTCTTTCACTCTTCTTTTCCACTGTGGTGTTTCAGTCTCAGAGCCAGGTTTCTTCAACTCTTCACTCTTCACTCGCTTCCGGGTACGTGATCTTATCTTCCCTTACTTCTGCTTTTACCTCGTTCAATTTTGTTTGATTTTACATTTTGCTAAACTTCTTGTTTTAGCCTCTGCTTCTTCTCTTCTTTTTCATTAACGTTCTCTGTTTCTAAAAAAATTTTGTGCGTTTGTTTCCCGAGAAAATGACGTAGAAAGTTACGGCTTACACTCAAGTTTGGGTACTCAAGTTGGGTTTATGGAAACATAACCAACTGTGGAAGAAAAATGTTTTCTTTTTTCGTTTTCCTTAGCTAGCCCTTTTCACCATTTTTTTAAGCATTGATCCTAAGGTTCACAAAGTTGTGATTCTTTGAGTTTTGGTGGTTGCGGTAGCAATAATTTAATAACAGTGAAAATTAGGTAAGTTTCTTTTAACTTGGTTAGTTTATAGGCTTATTTTCTTATCGTTTGGTACTTTCTTGGTGTTATAGAGCTGTTTGTTTTCCAAGAAAATGACATAGAATGATCAATGATGGGTTTAAGGAAAATAGAGTTAAGAATAAAAGAGGAATCTCATACAAGGTACCTAATCATGGGAATTCCTTAAACATCCGTTGTATAAGTAGAAAGTTGAGAGCTTTTGCAAATTTCTGTGGGAAGTTGTATGCAGTTTTCAATTCTTCATCTGCTTGGATAACTGGTATGGGTTTTGCCCTTCTTTATAAGCCCATGTTTTACTTAATTTGTAGTTCTTTATAAGTAGAAAGTTCAGAGGTTTTGCAAATTTCTGTTGGAAGTTGTATGTAGAAATGCAGTTTTCAAACTGTTATGGGTTTTGCCCTTATTAAAGTGAAGTTCTTTATATGCCCATGATATGTTTTGCTTAATTGGTAGTTATAATGGTGATTGATTTGATACTTGTGCACTCCCTCTCAGACTCAGATTGGTTTGTGCTGGGACCAAGAATTGAGCAGAATGTGTGGTGGATATCAAGCTGAGAGAAATGAGCTGCTGGGAAGACAGGCCTCGAACCGAAACTCTGAAGAATTTCGAAGGACAATTCGTGCTCTTTTAGACCAAATGGAACAATACCGCCGTGAGCTGGAACAAAGTCTCGCTGAGCTTCAAAATTTTGTGGCACTTGTTAACAAGATTAACTTCTTCTTTGGTTCCATTGTGGTAGTCATATGGCTGTTCCGATTGCTTAAATATTTCGGCTTTCTCTGAGCATACCATTGATAGCATCTGAGACTTTATGGTCATGTTTTGCTTATAATGTTGCCCATTTTGTTCTTAGGTTTACACAGTTGTAGCTTCCTCTGACCATTTTTGGTCTTCTGCTGCCTATGTTTGTAAGAATAGCTGACTGACCAATTCGGCAATTCTGGTTCTGTTTTACTCATGAGACTATGAATAGCAGTTATGTTTTTTTTTTGGTTTGTAAGGATAGCTGACTGACCATTTTTGGTTTTTTGCTCTTTCTAATCTTTGTTTGCTTCTTTTAATGAGGTGCTGCTTCTTTATCTTTTGGTTTTCTTAATTTTTTTTGAGACCATACCATTTATATTATAACATCATGATTACTCTGGTGATTGATTGCTGTGTTGCTCATTACTGAAAGTTTATGCAGACTTACTCAAATTTTGCTTTATCTAGAAACCGTCTTTCGTATGGTATGAATTTAGATAAGACAATTCTTTGCATCAGGTCATTTCGGCCTAGCATTTATTCTCTTTCTTTTTCATGGATTCAATTCAACCTTTGAGACATTCTATAGAAAATGTAATCCATTAATTATCTGCCAGAAAAAGTTCCTTCTTGTCTGCTGTCTCACCTTAAGGCAGTTGATATTTTTTCACTTGAAGGGGAAGATCAGTCAGGAATACTACAGTACTTCCTGAAGAAGACTACAATTAAAAAGAATGTTAATATACAGGTAAGTGCAACAAAAATGGAACAACTGATGGAGAAAATCCAGAGTTTCCAAAGGGATCAAATAAATGCCAATTTGAGTTATCTTAGATTCTACGAACTTTCTATTTCGACAAGTTCCTCAGCCTTTCTTGTATATGTACTGGGATGTTACTCTAGCTGTTTTTACAGTGTTTCAAAAGTATTACTACGTAAGCAGTGAATCTTGTTCCTGCATCTATTCTGATTTGGATGGCATAAAAAGCTGTGTTCTGAAATGTTTGTAATTTTAATATACAAATTCTGCCCCATTCCACAACAAACTGCTTACTAGAAAACTAAATTTTTACAAACTGCTCCTAATCATAGTTACAGACTTAAGGGGAAGTTGTTCATTCTCTTATGACGAGAAAAGGTAGAATGGGAGGGATGATCACGTGATTTGCATAAAGCCTATGACAGCGTCAGTTGGAATTTCTTGCGTGATGTTTTGGTTTATTTTAATTTTTCTACAAAGTTGATTAATTTAATTATGTTTTGTGTATCTTCAAATCAACTATATGTTATTTGGAATGGGGAAGCACAACCTTACTTTATAATTAAACGTGGGCTTTGTCAGGGTAACCCACTTTCTCCTTATTCATTCTTTGTATGGAGAAATTACAAACCAGATTTCACGGGAAACAATGGAAATCTATTAAGGTATCTTGCATGGCCCTGCTATTTCTCATTTGCTTTTTGCTGACGATCTCATTTTGTTTACCCAGTCTTCGCAAAATCAAATTCATGTTGTTATGGAGGATTTAACAGATTATGCTGATCACAATCACCTTTTTCATTGGGAAAGAATTTGTTTGCCTAGCTAGAAGGTTTGGTGGTTTGGGTATTTGTCGAGCTAGAGAGGCGAACTTGGCATTGTTTGCAAAGATAGGTTGGGTTTTAAAAACGGCAAAATGCTCAATTTGGGGTCAAATGTTTGCCGCGATGCTCGATTTGGGGCCAAACGTTTCAGTTGCACCAAAACAGGGCCAAACGTTTTCGGGCCTGTTCAATGTTGGGCTTTTTTGGATGGAAAATGAGAGGTGTATTACACGCGCCGTTAAGGGAGAGTGAGAGTGACACGTGGCTAAAAAGATTGACACATGGCTAAAAGATCAAATGACATGGACTTTTTGGAATTTTTTTTTTAAATTCCTTTAATAAACATAAATCGCTGGCTAGCAAGCTTTCAAGCAAGCAACATTATCTTGCCAACCAATATTATCCAGCCAACCAAGCAAGCATCAAAATTATCAAGCAATAGCAATTAAACACAGACAAAATATGCTTCACATTGAGCTAAAAAGAACTTTGTTTTTCTTTTTTTAACCAGAAAATATTATTGAGTTGAGTTGCCCAAAAAACTCTAATATTATTGGGTTGAGTTGCAAGGGGAAAAAATACAGAATAGAAGATGAAGAAGAAGATTGAGTTTAACCCATTAACCCAATCACCATATAACATCTTAACTATTCAAAGCTCAATCCTTTAAATATGACCATTTAATGTAATTAAAAAAGAAAAGGAAAGTAGTAAACAAATTTTAGAAAAATCTTGGATCCAAGTTCATCAACAGCCCTGAGAAAAAAAAAGGATAAAGATTGATATATTTGACAATAATTCAAAATGGGTAAATCGCAGAATATAGATGACAAATTAAAAGGAAAAGAACAAAACCAAAGAAATTAAATGGTGGTGGTCTCCGAGCATTATTACCAGCAAAAGTTTGTTAGTGGTTTTTCCCATGGTAGAGAGCACAATGATGGGTCTTTCCTCATCAGAACTCTGTGAATTGCTTCATAACACAAGTGAATTACTTCACATTTTCATCGAGCTTTCCTTATCAACATCTTCATCCTCTTTTTTTTTTCCTCTTCAAGAACTGCTTTGATTCCTCGCTGTCTCTTGGTAACACAACCTCAACTCTCTCCTCCTACTGCACGAACCACCTCAGATCGCCGTTGCTCTGTTGCTCAATGGGTGAGAATTTCCATTAGACCATTACCGTCGCCGTTGCTCTGTTGCTCGATGGGTGAGAATTTACATTACCGTCTCCAGTCCAAGGACGACCATCGTTAGCTTGGTCATCGGTTGAAGATCCACAGTCGATTGTGATGTTTTCTATGGGATTGAAAGGGGTAACTTGGGTGTCACCGGTAACAAGATTTACAACAGGTGAAAAAAGGGGTTTTGAAGGCTCAAGCCTGTTTTAATTGGTGCATGAGAGTGCTAATTTTATACTTTTTCTTAGCTGAAATTGATGTGTTATAGATGGAGATGGATTGGGAGGGGAGCTGCCGGCATGGGCAAAGGAGGAGAGATGGAGCGGCGCTGGTGAGAAGTAAAGAGAGCTAGGGTTTCGGGTTGAGAAAGAAGGAGAGGAGCAAAAAAAAAAAGAAAAAGAAAAAAAAGGAAAAGAAAAAGAAGAAAAGAGCCACGCCATATACAAGTGGAATTAAACGGAGGGTTAACGGTGCGTGTAATACACCTCCCATTTTCCATTCAAAAAAGCCCAACATTGAGCAGGTCCGAAAACATTTGGCCTTGTTTTGGTGCAATTGAAACGTTTGGCCCCAAATCGAGCATCGCGGCAAACGTTTGGCCCCAAATTGAGCATTTTGCCTTTAAAAACCAACAAGGAGTCCATGGTTTGTGATGTGCTTCTGCGCAGATATCTTTTGAATACATCACTATATGGAAAATTTAGACGTGCTGGGTCTTCAATCGACTTGGAGGGGAATCCTCCAATGTCGTCCCCTGATTTTAAAAGGGAAACGTGTTAGGCACATATTTTCCTATATTTTATATGTTGATTTGATTTGATTATGTGCCTATTTTTATGTACTTGATGCTTAATTTGTTCATATTTATGTTTTAGGTACATATTGGAGTGTTTCAAGGCAAAAGGAGCTAAATTGGAGTTATTTAGAACAAGGTGGAAAAATTCTGTTTCGACCTTCTAGCGGGTCGAGTTCGACCTTTTTCAGGGTCGAAACAGGCTGCGAATCAAAGCTGAATTTGGATGTCACGTGGACTCAATTTCTTTTGGACTTAATATTATACCAGCTGGACACATGGCATGTTTGGGCTTAGAAAACATTTTTATTACCCAAATGATCTATTTTAGTTATTTTTAGGATTTTTGGGCAATTTTGTAATTTTATAATTAATTATTATTGTAATTAGGTTAATCCCTTATTTAAAGGAATAGCCACCAGCCGTCAGACATTAGTTTTTGAGCTTTTTAAAGCTTTAGTTTTAGGTTTTCTACATTATTATTATTTTCTCTAAACATATGGAGGTACTTTTCTCCATTCTTGTTTCTTTCGTAATTCATCTTTTCTAGTTAATTCAATTTTTGAGACTTTCAATCTCTTGGATATTTGATTCGTGAGGTTCTGCGCTTATTCATCTATCTTGTAAGTATTTCAATTTTCTCTAAACTATTGGAACGATTTCATGCTTGATTATGTAGAATGGCCATTTATTGTAAATGGGTATGATTTCTATTGTTAGATGAGATTCCTATATGCAATCGTAGGTAATCGAATCCCTAATAACAACTTAGAGTAGCCCTCTAAGAGAATTTTGGGAATATGTTGAATGTTGCCTATATTATTGAACATTATCTATTGTTGGCTAAGATCTTTCTAGTTCTTAAAGCAATGGGTTACTTGAATCTAGTAGACGATTGGAACTAGGTTAGTACACCTATTAGGATTTAGTTTAGGACGTGAGTCAGGACTAATGAAGACTAAGGAAAGATAGGGATTAATGGTCGATGACGTTAATTTACGCCATCTATTTACCAAGTTAGATATTAATTGATGCCAAGGATCAAATCCTTTTATCCCAAGAGTGCGGTTGTCTTGAAGTTGAAAAATTTATTTAATTGTTTCTTTAATCTCACTAGTATTTTATTTTGCCTTTTAATTAGTTTAATTAATTTCTTCACAAAAATCACATTTTAGTTTAATTCACAACTTTAGGAAAAATAATTAAAACGATAGTTCTCTGTGGGATCGACTCGTACTTACCCTATCTATAGGTTTTGTATGATTTTATTTTTGGTGGAATACGACTCCCATCAAATTTTGGCGCCATTGCCGGGGAACTCATTTGTTCTGTTACTTTCCTTTAGTTTTGTTTTATTTCGTATTTTGTTTTTGTTTTTCGTTTTTGTGTTTTTCTTAACTTTGCAGGTTTAGGCATTAGGCGCTGCTTTACAAGTCACCCCTTCATTCAAGTCTTGAAGAATTATTGGCTAAATTTGGTTTCCTCGTTCCTTTAACTTAAATTCTATTTTTTTTTATTATGGAGCAATTTAGCACTTATGATGGATTTTCTTACTATGAACTTTATTACAACCATTGTTCTTACAATTCAGGTTATGAAGATTATCCACCATATGAGCAGCATGGAGATCAACACTTTTCTAGTTCCTACTATGAGTCATATGCAAGTTATCACCAATTGGAGGAACAACAAATTCAATTCTCACAACAAGTTCAAGCTCCAAATTCAAGCTTAGTGGCTTTAATGGAAAAACTTGTTGAGGGACAGTTGTTACTTGAAAAAGGACAATTGTTAATTAAGCAAAAACTATCGAGACATGAACAAGAAATACAAGATCTGGGAAATCAAGTGGGACAACTTGTTGCTTCCTTAGGAAGGACTGAAGCTTACCTCAATGCCCTTGAGGAAGAAGAAAATGAAGCATGGGAAGTGAACCAAGGTGAAAATGAAGCTAAAAAACAAGAGAAAACAAAATCTGTTTCAACCTCAAAAAGGGTCGAACTGGACCCTGAGTAAGGTCGAACTGGGCAGAAAAATCTCCTGATTCAACCTCTGGAGGACCTTCGTAGGGGTCGAAACAGCAACTTTCCCAGACAAACTTGATGATATAACTTCTTTAACAAATCAACCTGAAATCCTTCATAAGTGGAAATTCCGCATCCGAAGTCAATATGGTTGATAACTCTTCTCCAATTGATATTTTAAGATGTGAGAATCAAGATTTCCTAGGGATTGAGAAGTTTTTGAAGTTTGGGTGCTTCAATGGTGATTCATGTGACGAATGGGTGACAATGAAGCCATTCTTTGAGAAGAATGATGCTTGTAAGTTCCGTAATGTTGGTGAGATGCTGAGAATGCAAGAGGCATCTAAAGCCAATTTCTTTTATTCGAAAAAGCTCTTACACAAACCCACCACGACAACAACAAGGGCATTGGCTTTACTAGCCATTAATGGAGTTCCTTTAAGCAAAATAGGTGATTTCCTTCCATATCTCTTTACTTTTCTTTTATTCTTATATGTTCATATCTTTCGATTTTGTTCATATTTGATTTTTGCATTAAGGTGGAAAGATACTCCTTGACAAATAGAGAATGGAAAGGTCTAGCCACAGACATTAAAGAAAGGCGCTTGTTGGGAGGCAACCCAATGATTTATTTTTGTTTTTGTTTTAATTTTGAATTTTATGTTAATTAGCTTTTTAATTAATTTTTGCATAGTTCATATTTAGGACCTTGTTTAAGACATGCTATGATATTATGTGCTCATTGCTATGTTTGCTTGATTTATTGGATTGGGTGCACACTTTCTTGATAGATTAAGTATTATTTACGTCATGTTATTGATAATTGTTTCCCCACTTTTGTGCTTAATGTGTTGCAATTGATCAAACCAAACAGATTTTTAAAACAATTCATTGATTTTTGAAAATGTTTTCAAAAATTTTTAAAATTGTTTTGAGTACACATTGTCTTATCTCTTTGATTTATCTATGAAAGTTAGTTTGGCATGGTTTAGTTTAGTATTAAGGCATTTGTAATATACGTCAAATTCTATTATGCAAGATTGTTCTTTGATTGAAATTTATACGGGAGTTTTTCATAAAGTATCACTTCTAGAACTTGCTTAACTATCCTTTCGAGGCGATTTATATATTTAGCTCATTATTTTTTATAGTATACACTTTTATGGAGCTAGAAAATATGCATTTTAGGATTGAGTTTGCGCCTAATTGTTGCCAACCCTTTTGAAAGACCATAGTAGTGAACCCCATTGTGCCTTCTTCTTGTTTATAGCCGATATTTGATATATTTCTTTGTTGTTAGCCACATTATCCCAAAGAACCCTAACCTTTTAAAGAAAGACAAGTTTTCTCTTAGCCTTATTATCTCTTGATTGGTGAAGTTTGACTTGTTTTATTGTTGGTTCTTGGCTAAAGCATGGAAATCGGTTATTTGTGAGGGATTCCTACTATTCCTTTGTTGGAGATCCTATTTGAAGGGTATTGTTGATGTCCAAGTTATTCAATTGGTAGATTTGAGAAGTGTAAAAAAAATGAAAAAAAGAGAAAATTAAAAAAAAAAAACAGAGAGAGAGAGAGAGAGAGAGAGAGAGAGAGAGAGAGAGAG
>AWUE01011933.1:0-13432 GCA_001974825.2 Corchorus olitorius | reverse complement strand
AGAGAGAGAGAGACTTATGCTTATAGTTATGGACATCTATTTGTGCATTCATTGTTTATGGTAAAGTTAAGAAGGAGATGAAAGTTGAAGTTCTTGGAGGCAAGTTTTGCGATACTCATTAATATATTTGCCCATGATTATTTTCACTTCACCTTTCTTGAGATATTTTTGATATATCCTTTACCCTTTCTTTGATAGTCCACTTTACCCATTAGCCCCATTACAACCCTTGTTATCAATGCATTCTAGTTCTTGTGTATACTATGCTTTATTTCATTTTGAGCTAATTTTTAATGGAGATTGGATAGTTTTGCAAGCCTATGGTAAGTATACTATTATGAGTGGATTATAAATACCTATTAAGGTATGATGGACCCTATAATATTTTGATTGGATTTTTGAGCATATTTTTATTTGATTTATATTACATTTGAATTTTTACTAACCTTTACTATACTTTTCTAGAATTAGTGGATAAATTTTTGAGATGACCTTTTGTGTACTCCACATTTTAAACTTTTCTTGATTAAAAACACATTTTTGGTTGATTATTTGAGCAACTACTTTCACATTGAGGACAATGTGTTATTTAAGTGTGGGAGAGGGAAATGTCTATTTTAAAGGTCCATTCTTTGCATTCTTTTTACTAGAGAAGGCTTTTCAAAAGGATTTTTAAAATTTTTAATTTTTTTTTGCTTTTTAAACCTTTGCTTCTCTAGTGAAATTCTTCTACATAATGCTTGTGGGTATCGTTCTAGTTAAGTAAGCCCTCAGGAGACTATACTCCTCCTCTAGGGACGCTTACGGGTTTAAAGGCTTGTGGTTTACTGTTAGGCACATATTTTCCTATATTTTATATGTTAAATTGATTTGATTATGTGCCTATTCATATGTACTTGATGCTTAATTTATTCATATTTATGTTTTAGGTACATATTGGAGTGCTTCAAGGCAAAAGAAGCTAATTTGGAGTTATTTAGAACAAGCTGAAATTTTCCTGTTTCAACCTGGACCGGGTCGAACTTGACCCCTGACAGGGTCGAAACAGGGCTGCAAAATCAAAAGCTGGGATTTGTTCAATTATGAGCTCAACCTCTTTTGGGCCTTATATTATACTAGCTGGACATGTAATATTTGGGCCTTGGAAAACGTAATTACCCATGCTATTACTTTAGTTGTTTTCTTTAGGATTTATGGGCAAATTTGTAAAATTGCCTAAAACTAAAAGTAAAAATATTAGGTTTACAAAGGAGCCGCATGCCTCAGGTTTAGATTTGGATTCAACTTTTCAATTGAAAATTTTGGTTTGGCTGGAACGTGAATTGGGAAGTTTTAGATTTAGATTTTCAACGTTATTTTCTTTCCAAACTCAAGAATGAGGGTTTTCTCTATTCTTGATCCTTTTGTAATTTTTCAATTCTAGTTAATTAATTTTGAGACTTTCAATCTCTTGGGTATTTGATTTATGAGGCTCTGCGCTTATTCATCTATCTTGTAAGTATTTCAATTTTCTCTAAATTATTTGAATGATTTCATACTTGATTATTTAGAATGGCCATCTATTGTAATTGGGTATGATTTTTATTATTAGATGAGATTCCTATATGCAATCGTAGGTAATCAAATCACAAGTAATAACTTAGAGTAGCCCTCTAAGAGAATCTTGAATATAGATTGAATGTTGCCTATATTAGTGAGCATTGTCTATTGTTGGCTAAGATCTTTCTACTTCTTAAAGCAATAAATTACTTGAATCTAGTAGACGCTTGGAACTAGGTTAGTATATTTGTTAGGATTTAGTCTAGGACTTGCGTCATGACTAATGAAGACTAATGAAAGATAGGGATTAATGGTCGATGACGTTAATCTACACCATCTATTTACCAAGTTAGATACCAATTGATGCCAAGGATCAAATCCTTTTATCCCAAGAGTGCGATTGTCTTGAAATTGGAATGTCTATTTAATTGTTTCTTTAATCTCGCTAGTATTTTATTTTGTTATTTATTTAGTTTAGTTAATATCTCCATAAAACCCCCCATTTAGTTTAATTAATAACTTTAGGAAAAGTAATTAAAACAATAGTTCTCTGTGGGATCGACTCGTACTTACCTTGTCTATAGGTTTTATATGATTTTATTTTTGGTGGAATACGACACCCATCATTTACGCTAAAAACCACCGTGTGCCTACGAAAGTGGAACTAAGTCATGTGTTGCATGTGATTTTTCTTTTTTTCTTTTTTTTCTTTGATTTCAGAGTGTTTGTTTGCATATGCATTTATTTGCTTGTCTTTAGTTTTTTTTAAGTGTTTAGTTTTTGTTTTGTTTTTCTAGCTTGCTAGGGACTAGCAAGATCTAAGTGTGGGGGAATTTGTTAGGCACATATTTTCTTATATTTTATATGTTGATTTGATTTGATTATGTACCTATTTTTATGTACTTGATGCTTAATTTGTTCATATTTATGTTTTAGGTACATATTGGAGTGCTTCAAGGCAAAAGGAGTTAAATTGAAATTATTTAGAACAAGGTGGAAAAATTCTGTTTCGACCTTCTGGCGGGTCGAATTCGACCTTTTTCAAGGTCGAAACAGGCTGCGAAATCAAAACTGAATTTGGATGTTACGTGGACTCAATTTCTTTTGGGCTTAATATTATACCAGCTGGACACATGGCATGTTTGGGCTTAGGAGACATTTTTATTACCCAAATTATCTATTTTAGTTATTTTTAGGATTTTTGGGCAATTTTGTAATTTTATAATTAATTATTATTGTAATTAGGTTAATTCCTTATTTAAGGGAATAGCCACCAGCCGTCAGGCATTAGTTTTTGAGCTTTTTAAAGCTTTAGTTTTAGGTTTTCTACATTATTATTATTTTCTCTAAACATATGGAGGTACGTTTCTCCATTCTTGTTTCTTTCGTAATTCATCTTTTCTAGTTAATTTAATTTTTGAGACTTTCAATCTCTTGGGTATATGATTTGTGAGGCTCTGTGCTTATTCATCTATCCTGTAAGTATTTCAATTTTCTCTAAACTATTGGAATGATTTCATGCTTGATTATGTAGAATGACTATTTATTGTAAATGGGTATGATTTCTATTGTTAGATGAGATTCCTATATGCAATCGTAGGTAATCGAATCCCTAGTAACAACTTAGAGTAGCCCTGTAAGAGAATTTTTGGAAAAATGTTGAATGTTGCCTATATTAGTGAACATTATCTATTGTTGGCTAAGATCTTTCTAGTTCTTAAAGCAATGAGTTACTTGAATCTAGTAGACGATTAAAACTAGGTTAGTATACCTGTTAGGATTTAGTTTAGGACGTGAGTCAGGACTAATGAAGACTAAGGAAAGATAGGGATTAATGGTCGATGACGTTAATCTACGCCATCTATTTACCAAGTTAGATATTAATTGATGCCAAGGATCAAATCCTTTTATCCCAAGAGTGCGATTGTCTTGAAGTTGAAATATTTATTTAATTGTGTCTTTAATCTCACTATTATTTTATTTTTCCTTTTAATTAGTTTAATTAATTTCTTCACAAAAACCCCATTTTAGTTCAATTCACAACTTTAGGAAAGATAATTAAAATGATAGTTCTCTGTGGGATCGACTCGTACTTACCATCTCTATAGGTTTTGTATGATTTTATTTTTGGTGGAATACGACTCCCATCAAAACGCTAGCTGATAGGTAATGGCACCCGAGTCAATCTTTGGAGAGACTGGTGAGTGGGTGAAAGTCCATTGGTTGAACGAGTTACGGGGATATTGAAGATATGCTAGATTGGACAGTGGATAGATTTATTACACAAGACCATCAATGGGATACTTTGCCATTACAACATGTGCGATCTGCAGGCTTGCTTACAACAGATTATGGCTACTCCAATCCCTTTTGCTGAGGAAAGGGAAGATAGATTTACTTGGAGTGGGGAGATTTTGGGTTTATTTTTGGCCAAATATGCCTTTTGACTTCTCCAAGATGACCATATTTGAGTGCAACAACTCACAGATGTGCAGTGGCTTTGGAGATGTCAAGGTACGAAGCACATGAGATTTTTCTTATGGCTGTTGTATCTGGATAAGTTAAATAAGAATGTTAGTAGGGCTCGTAGACAGGCTAGTGTGAGTGCATTATGCCCAACCTGTTTGAATTCCAATGAATCCTCCTTGCATCTTTTTTAGAGATTGTACTTTATCCAATGATGGTTGGAATTGTTGGTTTGCTTTTGGAGGGCCATCAAGCAGTTTCTATTCTCAGAACCTTTCAGATTGGTTACAAGTAAATTGTGTTAGCAACCGGCAATCCCCTTAGCAATGTCTTGGGCTTTGAAATTTGTCGTGACTTTATGGTGTATATGGAAACGTTGGAATGCTATGGTTCTTCATGATGTACTAGAGCCACCTGGGAGAGTATGGCACCGTGCTTGCAAGTATATTCATGAGATTGAGGAGGTTTACACGAAACATAATAGTGGGGTTTAGAGTACAACCAGATGGGTTAGTTGGCAGAAACCTCCTCTGGGGTACCTTGTGCTTAATATTGATGGGGCTGTTAAGCAGAGACGGGAATTGCTTCTGCAGGGAGTTTGATTAGAGACTTATCATGAAAATTGACAATATAGATAGTGGTCTCACAGCTGAGCTTTAGGGCATAAGGTTGCGCCTAGCTAAATCCCTTGGTTTGTCAAATGTGATAGTGCAGATGGATACGAGTGTGGTGGTCAATTTTCTCAATAATGTTATTGCCTCCACTCATCTAAATTATTCTTTTGTTCAGGAAACTTTAGCTTTGGCTAGAGGAGACTGGATTCGGGAATTCATTTATGTGTTCGTGATGGGAATCAGTGTGATGATTTTTTGACCAATCTTGGTCAAGATTGCTCACATGGCTCTTTGATTTTGATGGATCCCCCTTTGGGGTTGCACATATTGCTTGAACAAGATGCCAATAGTATGGTGTTGTTGTTCGGAGACTTTAACTGACTTTGTCAACATCTGTAGACACCCATTCTTGTCCTGTATCCTTTCAATTTAAATCAATTTATTTTTTTTAATTGGCATTAGGATCAACTAGGGGCGTTTTGGTCATTTGCAAAATCTAGGGGCATTTTGGTCATTTTAAGCTGACATTCAATTTAAGTTAACTAATTCATTCTTAGTCATTTAGATTGCACCAAAAAAAACCAAAAATTTTAGAATATGCATCTTTGGCATTTTTGCATTTTCCGTGGCTTAGTTTCATTTAGTAATATAGTGTTGTTATATTTTAATCACGTAGTTTAAGTTCAATTTAGTTCGTGGATCAATTAATCCTCAATTTATCAATTGGTTAGACGTTGCATGGGTATTGCATTTTAAGTAGTCTTCATTCTGAGCATTGTCACAAAAAAAAGGGGTCATTTTAAGGGGCATGCATTATAGTTTTAGTGCATAATTGATGATTTGGCATTAAGCACTCTAGGTACTTATTCAAATATAAAATCATTTTCGGGAGACCATTTTTACTTTGGATTAATTTAAAATTTCTTCACATAATATAGCACAAGTAGAATTTACATTTACAATTTGCCACTAAATAGTTGTAATATAGCATTGTTGTTACAAAAATACAAAAAAATAGCAAAAATACTAAAAGATTTTTCCTTAAAATGTAAATATCATGACTCCACACCTCCGTGTGCACTTCACTTCCTTTATAAAATTGGTTCTTGTTCGTCAAGCACTGATGTTTCCTTAAGAATGTACCAATGATCAAATGGCTTGCCTCAAGCATTTTTAAGTGAGCTCATCCGCTCCCTGCCTGCATTTCAAACACATTAATGCTTGTCCCAAAGAAGAAGAAAGCAGTGCAGTAAGGGTGTGTGCAGTGGAAGATCCCAATTCATTAACATAGGATCAAAATCAAGAAATCAGACTCACAAATGGTCAACAATTCAAACACAGATGCAGATACAAACAAAAGGGCATAACAAATTGCACAAAAACAGAGCAAAAGAGGATGCCATCCAATTCACCCATGAGACTCTCAAATTTTGTTAAGAAAATATTACCTGGATGGCAACTCACTGCCCACATGGATTCTGAATCCTTATCCCAATTAGGATAGCTGTCGCCAAAAAAAAGGGGAGATTAGTTAGCAGGGGGGACGAATAGAGACTTCAGGCTGATCACCTCCCTCTCTACCCGAAAAAAATGCTCCTCCTCCATTTTTCCTCTCTTCATAACAAACTACACACTCCCTCCATACGGATCATCTCGCTCCCCACTCTCTCACACCTTCCCTCAACACACCACTCTCTTTTTGGGATCCTCAATCTCTCCATCCCTCTCAAGCTCACTCCCCTGGAAAACCACTCAAATCCTACTCTCATCTCCCCTCTTCTTCTCCCACTACAACACTCTCCACAGCCCATAACCTCTCTGATATTCAACGCACACAGAACACTGATCTTCCTTCCTTCTCATCTTCGCTCTCCATAGAGAGGAAACCTTTTCCATTTATTTTTTTCTCTTTCTACGATTGAAGCACACAAAGAATACAGAGCCTCTCTCACTCTCGCTCACATCCATACAACCTCCAAGACGATACACACAACAACCCTCTCCCTGAACTTCTCACCCTCTTGGACCACACATATTCAACACTCATTTCTTCCAAGCTCTCATAACCATTCACAATCCCACGAACACATACACTGAAAACAAAAAAATTTCTTCTTGATTTTACTCTCTGGATTTGGACTATCATCATCGCACATCCTCTGATCTCTCTCACGCTTCCCATCCTAATCTTATCCGCCTACCCTTTCACACATTCAGGAGCTCACTCTAGAACTCTCTCCCTTCCCATTTTCTTTCAAAAATTCCTGCTCACACACATCCTCAACTAAAAAAAAAACTCCCTCTGACACGATGATCTCGAACACATTTTTTTTCTCACATCTCCATCTTCACCCTCTTCGCAATCCCTTTATCCCAGGATATCCTTCTATACACTCTCTATACACCTGAACACACACTCGCAATCACAACAACACAGCCTCTCCCTGCATTTTCTCATCATTCTCACTGAATTAACCGAAGACAGTCAATCTCTCTTATTTGGTTCTTGAATAAACATACGCGAAAATTGGAAAGGTAAAGGTGGTACCTTTGTAAACCTTCATGGAGTCCTATATCGCTTGAGTTCTCTTTTCTTTTCGGGTCTCCATCGGGCTGCATATAGTCGAAGATCGTGAGATTGGGGAAAGATTGGGTTCGAGATTTTAAGAGTTCAGGTTCGAAGGAGAAAGAAATAGGAGGCGAAACGGAACCTAAGAAGCCTCGGTGTTCAATCTACGGTGGCTTCCATCTCAAGCGGCGGTGGATACACTGGAGATGGTTTCAGGCGGTTAACAAAGGAGGCAGCCAGTTAGGGTTCGCAACAAGAAGAGAGAAGAAGAAATCGAGGGGAGAAGGAGGAAAACCAGGAAGAAAAAGAGAGCTCGATTAAAAAGGCCCCCTTGGTCCAAACGACGTTGTTCTGGTGAGTCTCTTTTAATTTGTTTTTTTAACTGAGTCCGCTTATTTTAATTTGCTGCAATTTGAGTGCCATGTTTGCTGTTTAGGTCGATTAAGGGCCTGTTTGCTTTATATCATTGTTAAATTTTGAGATTAATTGAGTCAATTGGGTGATTTATATGTGCTTATATGTTTATGATGATGGTTTGATGATTAAAGTGGGTCTTTGTATTGGTCTAGAAATTGAATCCTTTTTGTATGTGTGGTCATGGATTGTTTTAAAGTTGTGCCCCTTTAGCCTAAAGATTGTGTTTTGATTGGTTGATGTTGCTTGGCATGTTCACTATGTGATTTATAAATGTATGTTCTTTTGATACATATATGTGGGTGAAGGTTGCACCTTTTGGATTAATTTAAGTAAAAATGTCTAAGCTTGGATTTTTCATATTCCAATCAATTTGAAATTGATCTTTTTAATCTAGCCTTAAGAATTATTGATTAAGTCGTCTTTGTCATTGTATTTTTGAGATTTATGTGTGGAAATGCTTGTTTGCCCAAATTGAAAGTAGAAAATTAATTACTTAGATCAATGTTGGTTTGGGGAAATGGGGTCTTAATTTAAAGTGAAGATTTTCTTTGGTTGGAATTAGCTTAAGGATGATATGTATGACACTTTGGGCTAATTCCAATTTTAAGGAAATTCAACTTGGAATTAAGACCTAATTTTCACAAATAAAGATTGGCCTAAAGAGTAATTAAGAACTTTTGAATGATGATTATTACTTGGTCAATTTAAATCTTTGATTTGCTTTGATATGGTATAAATTGCGTGTTATTGCCTGAACGTTACTGATCATCTTCCTTAGTGTGCAGAAAAGTCCCCAGCAGGCCCAGTCCGGCCCATAAGTCCTATTTTCTTTCTTTAGTTATAGTTAATTTATTATATGGCCCGGGTTTTGGCCTTGGTTTGTAATAATTTAGAATTTTAGAGTAGTATTAATTAGTTGCATGCATATCATACTTATCTGTCATTTAATATATCTGCTCGCATTTCATGCTATCTTTAATTCAGTTAACAATCGTAACCCCTCCGAAGAAGGGGCATTCAGTGAGTGATCGATTTTCGGGGCCACTGAATGTCTCTGAGGATGAGACGGCTCTTTTCGGGATGCATCGGGGTTCCGGGCATATATCCTGGGAAGTGCTTTCAAGAACTCGGGTTACGCGAGTTGACTTTAATAATTGGACTTTGCATTCATCATTTGCATACATGCATTGATATAGAGATAGAAAAGATCAAAATCAAAAAAGAAAAAAAGACTAGAAGAGACTATAAAAGCATTTTCAAAAAGGTTTTCAAATCATGCTCTCTTATTTGATTTTCAAAACTAAGAAATTGGCAAATCAAGAGATTTCAAGGTAAGCATTTTCAAAAAGAACTGTTTTTAAGTAAAAACCCAAAAGGAGATTTTGGAAAATAAAAGTTTGGATAATCCCAAAAGAAGGTTTTTGAAAATAAAGGTTCCCAAAAGGAGATTTTGGAAATTAATAAAATTGGTAAGTTTTTAGAAAAATCAAAATGATAAAAAGATTTTGTCACAGCATTTTCAAAATTTCCTTTTCGAAGAGAAAAGGATCAACAAGAGAGCAAACAGTGAAAGAGAATCGTGATTGAATTAATCGGCAGTGTCCGATTATATTATTCGAATTCTCAACATTGGTTTCAAAAAAATGGTTTTATTTTCTTCTAATAAATCAAGATTAGGACTAAAAGCAACCAACTTTTCTTTTCGACCCAGTAGATCTAGTCAGACTAGAGGTACCGTCACTTGACGGGCGACTCGGGGGTGCTAATCCTTCCCCGAGCGTAATCGACTCCCGAACCTAGATTCAGGTTACAAGACCGGACCTTAGGTTTAGTAGGTCCATTGCCAAGCTCTGGACCTACTTAGCTTAGGTAGCCTTTAGGTGACTAATCACACCTTTAAAAAGATTAGTGGCGACTCCTTCTTACCAACGTCGTCTCGGTAGGATTCCCCGGACCCGAACGTTTCGACAACTTGGCGACTCCACTGGGGAGTTTAGAGAGTCAGGCCTCATTCAATTTAACAAGATCTAGGGTCTTAATAATAATTGGTTGCATTTTGTCCTTCTCTTTGATTGCGTTGCATTTTCAGTGTTTATTACTTGCTTTTATTAACTGTGTTTTTCGTGTTGTGATTTGATTGGTTGTCAGCTGCTAGTTTGGGTTAGGTTGGGGGGTTTTTGGTTTAGTATGTCGGCTATGGTAAAGGTTTGTATGTCCCTTCTACACCACATCACATTTTGCATTGCATGCATCAACTCGAACCCGGAGCTTGAATTTTCCACCCTTAGCTCGGGGGCAGATTAGCTAACCTTCGTGGGGTCAATTAAGATCCCCATATGGGTTATGTGAAATGCCTCCACTCAGATTGAACCCTTTTTCAATGAGCCTATAATGGGTGAGAATCGGGGGCCTTACTAGCCTATAGTGGGCGTCAGTAAGGACAATTTGGGAACCTTTAGAAGTCTAACCGAAGCCCAGCATATAGTGGTGAAAATGCCAGCCTGTATAAAGCCGAACCCGTGAGAATGAGTGTATAGGACACATAGAAGGGACGCTTCTAATCTTTATTTCTTTCACCACTTTTAAAGAAAACTGTAGAGCGGATAACGACTTTACCCGCAGTAGGCAGACTCCCCGCCCCAAGGGCATTTTCGTCCTTTTAATTTTTCTGGAAAATAAAAAGGTTTTTGTTATTCAAGAATAAAAGAGGGCATGATTTTTCCTTTAAGATTTTCAACAATACTTTTATGTTCAGTTACTAACGAGTTTTGTCTCTTCCCTGTTGTCTTATCTTTTTTGCATATGTATTTGTGTTACAGGTTTCATCTTTACATATCATGACATCATTTTTGCAGTCTCATCATTTATATATTCTATAACTGATCATGCACATCCATCTCCTTCATTTGTTTATCAATATAGGTTGCCATGTTGTATTGCATTATCATGCACACTTTCACAATTTGACAAGCTATCATAACATTCGTGTATACGTTCATGCATCCATCTTGCATTATCATAATCATTTTTGAGTTGGCGCATCATTGTACATAGTTTGTCTACTAAGATCATGTGTAAGTACCACTTATTCAGCGTTTGTTATGCATCGTCACAGTTGTTTCGTCAGAAGTCCAGAAATATTGAGGAAGTATGGGTAGTCCACTAGAAGTTCGGGTGCAGCAGTTGGAGTTTGACCAGAGATGATGGAAAAGGAGATAATCAAGCTGAAATGCAAGCATGAAGAGTTTACTGAGGAGGTTAGCAAGCTGAGAGGGCAGGTTCTAAAGTTGCTGATAAAGGGTGGAGATCTGGAAGGGGCTCAGGAACTTCTTTCTTTAGAGAAACCATCGAAGCAAACTCACTCTAGTTATGGGAAGTCAGAACATGCCAGCGAAACTGCCCCTAGCTCAGACAAGGTAGAGAGTTTGGGCAAGATCGCAAAAGGGATGGGTGAGTTGACCAAGCAGGTGGAAGAGCTCAAGTCTTACATGCCAAGCGTGGAACCTTTTGGTGTAGTGCAACCACAGAATAACTTTGTCCAGCCAAATGACCCACCTGCCTACCCTCCGGCCTATCATTCACCAAACGCTAGTCAAGGTAGAAACTCATCTGACTTTCATCAGCCTCGACCTTATCATCAGCCAAATGCTCGGCCAAACACTTCGTTTCGATTACCTATCCATGGGCCAAAATCTCAACCAAAGACCCAACCGAGGTCTCAACCCCCAAGTCCAAAAAGGGAACTTGTTGAGCTTACGGATTTGATACCAATCCCTTGCACTTATACTGAGCTGTTCCCTCAGCTTTTGCAACAAGGTCTGATTGCATTCCTACCTCACTCCAAGCCAATGAGGCACCCACAACCATGGTACAATGCCAACGCTTATTGTGCTTATCATTCGGGAACTCAAGGTCACTCTACTGAAAAATGCCCAAGGTTGAGAGAAGAGGTGCAAAGGTTGATCAAAGAAGGGGAATTAGTCTTCAAGGCAGATGGAAATTGCAATTTCAATCAAACCTCGTCATCTAGATTTGGAGAAGCCTCAGGAAATACTCAGTGATCTCGTCTTGAGAGGTTTTGAATTGCACATGCTCATACCGAGGATATCAAGAAGGGTTGTTTAGGTTCTAGCCATTTTTGTATTCGCTCTTGTATATAATCAAAAAGAAGAGTATAATGGTACAATGTAATGGCGGTTGCTATCAATGAAAAGAGGAAGTTCTATGAGTTTAGTTCGATCCCTCATCTGTTTGTACAGACTCATCCTTTCAAGGCATCATACATCCATTTTTTGCCTCATGCATTCATTCATCATGCCATGGCATTCATTCATGCATTCCATTAAAGCCTACGCATCGTTCCATAATAAGAGAGCAGTACTGCATATTAATAGACAGATTGCTGATGATTCTTGAAATTTGTTCCAGTCTTTGGGAGACTTATCGAAAAGGGGAAATGGGAGGAGAGCAGTTAACTGAGTACCAGCAGATGAAGAAAGAGAATTAGGAATTACGAAAGCAGATGAGCATGATGAAGCATCAACTAGCAGAACTGAAGGGCAAAATACCGCGAGAAGATCATCCAGTGTCAGAAGGGCGAGACATGACAATAGACAGTATTGGTGTGGGGCAATTAGGAAGTGCTGAACTCAACCAAATCAACCTCAACCAGTCAAATTCTCCGCTTGTTGATCAAACCCCATTCGTGCCTAAATCACCAGCTGATACCTCATACCTCCTCAATCAAGCCACTTTCAGGTCAAGGAAGGTTAGAAGCGGAAAAAAGCCAAAATCAAGGAGGTGTCAAATCGGCATGCAGAGTGGCATAGAAACACCGATAGGCAGCTTCAAAGGACAACAGTCTGATCACTCGGGGCCATATAACCCATACCCTCCTTATTTTCCTTATCCACCACTTCCACCAACAAACTCATATGTGAATCAAGGTCCCTATCCATACTAGTCGGTTCCTCAACCAAGCTTTCAATCTCATGAGTATCCTCGAGAATCGAAGAAAACACCAGTATCTTCACTTGGTTCAGAACCAACCATTCCAAAAGGCCAACAAAAGGGATACATGTCTCACCAGGATAGATTCAAGTTTGCCCAAATTCCCATGACTTATACGGAATTGCTTCATTAGCTCATTCAGCAGGGCCTTGTGGAACCAGTATATGTGGAACCCATACAATCTCCTTATCCCATGTGGTATGATCCTAATGTGCAATGCGAATACCATATGAATGTTCAAGGTCATTCGACAGAGAATTGCACCAGTTTGAAGAAGAGAGTACAAGCATTGATCAAAGCAGGGTTGTTGAGTTTCTGATAAGAGCATAGTCAACATGGATGGTTATCTGAGTGAATGGAGCAGCAGAGATTGGTTTCAGATTAGCACCCCTGATGTTTCTGCCCAAGAACATTAAGGTAGTTGTGTGGGCTTTTGTTTCACTTCGTCATTTTTGTAATAAAATTGAAGCATTTCGTGTTTTAAAACATTGTCGCATCATTCATTATCATACATCATTTCATTTCTCAAAGCATTTGCAAATTTCACAGATGTTGACATTACGGATCGAGCTCATGACGAGTTAATTTACTTTGGATCTCTGCGATCTAAGAAACGGGTGCCAAACAGGGGCATTTTCCTTACCTTTTTATTTACCTTCAAACATGCATTCGGTAGATATGAGAACTATGTTGTAAATATTTGCATGAGCTCACATTAAAAGATAGTGATAATAAAGGGAGGATTTCTTCAGATAATCAATCATATGCTTTTGAAATGGATTGGTGTTTACCACTAAAAACTGAATCCAGAGTGTTT
>AWUE01011921.1:0-12006 GCA_001974825.2 Corchorus olitorius | reverse complement strand
GTGTTTCAAGGCAACACAGCTGTAGACACCCATTTTTGTATATATCCTTTTAATTTAAATTAATTTTTCTCTTATTTAGCATTAAAGTCATATAGGGGGCATTTTGGTCATTTTTTTACATTCAGGGGCATTTTGGTCATTTGCAACTAGGGGGCATTTGAGTCAATTCTTAATCTTTTAGAAAATTTAGGTAATTTAGTACGCATGGTATTTGCATTTAATTTAATTATGTTCTTAATTCCAAAATACAAAAAATATAAAAAAATCATGCTCATTATTGCCTTGATTAAGTTGCATAGTCCATTGCTTGTTTGATTTACATAATAAGGAATGGGTAAGCAATTTAGGTTTTGGCTAACTTGGACTATTTTGGATTTGAGCCAACAAGAAGAAACTTCATTTATGTTTTAGCCTTTACATTTAGAAAATACAAAAAAAATGCAAATGCAAAAAAATGGAAATAGCAAAAATACAAAAAAATTCTTTATTTTATTAAAAGCTCAATACATATGCTTGTTTACAATAAATGAGATGCCATGATCCCACATATCCTTGTGCACCTCGTTTCTCTTATAAATTGGCTCTTTTCCTTCAACACATGTTGTGCTTCCTTAGATTTGCCTCGATGCTCTGTAAAGCCCATGAGCATATCCGGTTGGCCTGCAAAAAATGGAACCAGAGATATAGTATTGATTGGCCCATTTTCAGTATGCCATAGGCATCACTTCACTAGGATCAGTACACGTACAAGGCATTTCCCCATGCTTTTAACAGGTATGGTTTTGGGGACCTAAAGCGTTCAATTCAGCAAACATGAGCTCAAGGCGAACAATGCAGCAAAGATAAAGCACCATAAGCAAGTCACATGGACAATCAATAAGAGCAAATTCAGTGGACAATCATGAACAATAAAACAGTAGCATATGGAAAGCCAATGCACTCCAAATAATGGATTAAGATGGAAGTGCCAACTGCCAATTCAGTAGCCAAATACATCCAGTTCTTACTGCTGCATAGTGTGCTTGTGTGCAGGGAAACTAGATGAAAATACAGGATGGCAATCAACCGAGCGAATTCAGTGGGCATTTTAAAGAGTCAACATCAATAAAATCTAACAACAAGTCCACAAGCATGTCAAGGCAGAATGGTTTAAGCAAAATTCAATTCACCACATAGACATTTAGACCAGCAAGGGATTCAATCCAATTGGCTAACTAGATTCTCAAAATTTGGTCAGTTATAGAAAGAGAAACCTTACCTGAATTGCCACCTCACCTCCCATGCACATCAATCCTATCTCAACCAATTCGTTGAGCAACCTGCAGAAATTGACAAAATAAGTTAGCTGGAAAAGGGGGTGGAGAGAAAAAAAAGGATTCGGAGCTGAATACAAGAAGGGGGAGAAGAATCTAAAGAAAATTCATTCACATCTTCCCTCTCTCACACTTCAGACCCTCATCTTCTCTCAGCCTTCTTGAAAATCTCAACATCACACACAACAACCAGAGGCTCGCTCTGCCTATTCTCCACAGAATCTCCCTCTCTTCACACTCTCATACACACTGACTCCCTCAACACGGATTCTCCCTCTCAATTCCCACACTTCTATATACACAGAATACACACACACTCTCGAGAATCTCTTGGAGGCCCCTGTATCCTAAAAAAAAACCCCACACTGAAAACAAAAAATTTCTTCTCTTTTACACACCACTGAACTCTCATCTTCTCCCTTCCAAAAGACTATACTTAAAAATCTTCTCCCTTTGAATACACTCTGTCTCGATCGGCTGAACCAAGCTTTCTTTGCCTCTCAACGGGGACCCAAAAGAAACGGACCCTCACACACTTTCTATACAATTGATCTTCCTTCTCTCCCTGGACAAGGCTTCTTCCCTCCATAATCCCTGCTCTAATTCTCTCCACACAAAAGAAAACAATTTCTCATACGCAGACACTCTCCCCACTCTCACCCATGCTCTTTCTCTCTTAAGAAAAAAATCTCTCCTCGCCAGGAAAAGGCACTCTTTCATTGAGGAAAAATTCCCTTAAAACACAAAAGGCACTACCTGGAATCCGGATCTGAACTCAATCTCTTTCGATACTCATTAAACAAAACCTCGGTTCATCAAACAAGGGGAGTTAGCTAGATCGAGAAAGGTTTTTTTGAGTTCGGATTTAGTTTGGTTTATAGAGTTAAGGATCGATTCGGGAGAAAAATGGGGTTTTGACTCGTAAAGAGAGCAGCAAGAAAAGCTAATCAGTAGGGTTAGGTTCCATTGGCGGTGGTTTCAGTTGTCGACGGTGATGAAGGCTGAGGGAGTCGATGGTGGCGGCGCTGTTGAGGGAGGCTAGGGTTTTCAGGCGGCTCAAGGAAGAAGGAGAAGCTTGACATTTTTAGGGTTTGTTCTATTTATGCTGGTCCAAGACTCGGATCCGGACACTCAAGACCCGACCCGAGTTCAGGTATTGTTTCTAATTCCTTTTAATTTAATTCTTAATTTGATGCATTTTGGTCCTATGAATTATTAATTAATTCACATAAAACCTAAAATTTGTTCCCGTTTTCACCTTAGTCCCTGATTTGGTGATTCATTGAAAATTGATTCAATTTTGTCCCTGATCTAGGATAATATTTATTAATTGGTTCAATTTCGCCCCTGATTTAGGATTTTATTTTTGATTTATGCGGCCTAGTCCCTGATTTAAGGTTTATTTCTTAATTAAATGCAATTTGATCCCTGCTTTATTCAATTTAACCCTTGATTTTAAAAATTATGCTAGAATTGTGCAATTGGGTGCCTAATTTACATTATTGATACTTGATTTATGCTATTTGATTCCTGAACTTCGCTAATTGTTTTCTTGATGTGCAGAAAGGTCCCCAGTTTGTCTAATTCGCCCTTTAGCTTTTTAATTTCTTTTAGTTCGATAATTAGTAGATAAGCACATGCATACCATATTTACTTTCGGTTGATTATAACTGTTTGCATTTCATACCACCATTATAAATGTCGATTAATAAGAGGGCGTTTAAACTATGACGAGCTAATCTCGGGTAAAGGTGCGCGTGCACGACCTCTCGAGATTTCGCAACGAGATTGAATGGTTTTCGTGAATATCCCCGGAGGGCCGGGCTAGGTTCGTGAAGGCCAATTCGAGTAAACCCCTTTTATTAATCAATTAATAAACCGGAATTTGCATTCATCATTTCATACATGCATTAATATTTAGGTCAAAGTCGAAGAAAAAAAGAAGAAGAAAGGAAACAATGAAAAAAATGGAAAAAAAACAGAAAATTAAAAGATTTAATAAAAAATGTTTTCAAAAAAAATGTTTTTAATCATATTCTCTTATTCAGTTTTCAAAAGAATTAAAGAAGGGTAATTCAAGAGGTTTCAAGGTAAGCATCTTCAAAAACAAAAAAAGAAATTGATCATAAAAAAGTAAATTTTTTTGAATTAAAGGTTCGATTTTGGATTAAAATTAGTTTGGAAATCGATCGGTAAATCCTTTTTGGATTAATCTTAATTTGAAAATATCGAATCTTTCATTTAGAGATTTGACTTTTAGATTAAAATTAAATCAGAAGTAGATTATCAAATCTTTTTGAGCTAATCTTAATTCGAAAATTAAAACTTTAATTTAAGGGTGAGTTTTTCTTTTAATAAGATTTTTAGTAAGTTAATAAAATCAACTAGTTTTTCTTGAAAAATTAAAAGTGACAAAAAAAAAAGAGTTTTGACACAGCACTTTTAAAATTTCTTCCCAGTGCGGAAGAGTCAACAAGAGAACAAACAGTGAAGGAGAATCGTAACAGAACTAATCGACGGTGTTCGATTATATTCTTCGAATTCTCGACATCGATTTTAAAAATGCTTTTATTTTATTTCATAACCCTTTTTAATAATAATCAAGATTAGGATTAAAAGCAACCTTTTTGTTATTGACCCACAATTAGATCTAGTTTGGCTTAGAGGTACCGTCACTTGACGGGCGTTCCGGGGGTGCTGATCCTTCCCTGGGCGTAAATGACTCCCGAACCTAGGTCTAGGTGACAAGACCGGACCCATAGTTTTAGTGGGTCCCATGCCAAGCACCGGACCTCATTAGACTGATTAAGACAATTAGGTGGCTAATCACACCTTAGAAAAAAGATTAGTGGCGACTCCATTTCCAAAGTCGTTTCGACAGGGTTCCTCGGACCCGAACGTTTCGACAACGGCGGTTGTCCGTGCTCAACTTCTGGGTTGGGGCATGACATTGATAACGTTAAAATCATTTTTAGTAACCTTAATTAGATAGCAAAATTAGTAATCTTTATTATTGATAAACGGTCTTTAAAATTACTAATTATTAAGGATGTAAAGTTGCTGAATTTATAACTTTCTATTATATATATATATATATAATCACATAATTAAATCGGTAATCTTCATTATTGATAAAAATGTTACTAAAAATTACAAAGGATGAAAGGTTACTTATTTCTTTATAGCATTAATAACTTAATAACTTATCAAACATAAAAAAAAAATTAAGTTTAGATTAAAGAATTGGTAAAATTCATTATTCATGAAGATCACTTAAGTCGCTAAAAAAATAAGTTTACTTAATTTGTTGATAGCATTATCCCATTTTTAATAACCTTTAATTTGCTAACCTCATATAAAAAAAAATTGTTAATTACCTTTATTATTGACGAAAGGAAACTAAAATATTGAATTTATTGGTAAGAGTATAGTATTTTCATAATCTGTATATATAGCTTTTTTAGTAATCTTATTTATGAAGATTGGTAACCTTCATTATTACTAAGATGACAAAAAAAAAAAAGAAGCATATAACTATCGTCACATTTAAATTAAAATCTAAAACTTTTTAATTTAAGAAAATTTAGTACCTTTAATATTGATGAAATGAAACCAAATTTTAGGATATAAGATTATTGAATTTATTGATAGACTATAAGTTTTTTGGTTTCCAATGTAGCTTTTTTAGTAATTTTGGATAGAAAAATTGGTAACATTTATTACATAGATGAAATGTTATTAAAATTAGTAAAACTGTAAGGTTACTAATTTGTTAATAGCTTCTATTATATATATATATATAAGTTATATAAGTAAATTAGTATTAGAAAGATATTAGAAACTTAGTAACATTTATTATTGATTTGATGAAAAATATTAGAAAGATGTGAAAAACCCAATCTCTCTTTCATTTTGTTTTACATTAATGGAAGAAGGTGGGATGGTAGGGTTCGAACCCATATATACCATCGCATGACTTTTCAACTTCTCAATATCAGTCTGAAGCGCCAAGGACTCATCATGGTCTTGAAGAGTTCAATGGAGATCATAGAGAGGATGAGCATATGCGGCAAAAAGGCTTGGAGAAGCTTGAAGATGCTAGGAATGCACACAAAGAAGTTTCAAGCTCATTGGAGTTGCCTAAGGTGCCATTTGATCCATTGAAGATGCCATTAGGTCCAATGACAAGAGCAAGAGCTAAAAGGTTCAAGGAAGCATTATTGGGCCTCATTAGAGTTCATCTTGAAGAGTTAAAGGCCATTGGAGTTCATTTGGAGACCATTAGAGATCATCATCAACGGAATATTCCCATCGATTCCAAGTTGTGCACCATGCTTGAAATCGATGAGCATTAGTCCATTGGAGTTGTGATTTGGCCATTGTGGGTTTAATTCTATCTTAGATTAGTTATTTAATTAGTTAAGAACCTTATTTGGGTTGGGTCTTGTTTACTTAAGTCCAATCCTTAGCTAATTTTCTATTGGTTGTATTTTTGGATAGTTTCTAGAAGATTCATTAGGGTTAGCCGCCTATGGCTATTGTGGAGGCGGTTTAGAGGGTTTTAAGGGGGGTTGCGCAAAGGTCTTTGCCTATATAAAGGCTCTATATCTCTCTTGTAAACTCAAGTTAAGTTTTCAATAAATATTTTGAGGTTATTCACCCAAATTGATTATCTTAGCTTCATTGTTCTATTTTGAGCAAAACTTAGGGTTCTTCAATCTTGTAGAGTCCTAGAAAACAATTAAGTTGTGATACTTGATTGCTTGTGAATCTTGTGATCTTAGGTGTTCAATTGCAGGTCTAACTTGATGTTTAAGGCCGACGAAAGAAGAAGATTGCTTGGGTGAGATTGTCGACATACACATCTAGAAGTTGAAGTTGTTCAAGTTGATTTTTGGCAGGTCACAAGGGTGGATTTGAATCTTTACACAACTAGATTCGTATCAATTGGTAATCAGAGCATAGGTTGTCATCTTCAATAGGTAAATCTATCCTTCTATTCATCTATCATCAAGTTTTTCATCCATCTCATCCATCAAAGTTTTTCAAAATTTTCAAGATCCAAAAATTCCGAAAATTCAAAAATTCATTGTGGTTTCATCTTAACTCCAATCGACTTGAAATTTCAGATTTAGAGTCCTCATACCTTGTAGTTTAATCGAAAAATATCAAAAAAATAAAAAAAATTTCGACCAGAAACTTGTGAAATTTATTCTGGTTTCGTTTGAGCTCGGAAAGCTTTGAAATTTGAGATCTAGACTTCTTTTAGTGTGATCTTTCTGGGAAAAATATTGAAAAAAAATCATAAAAATCTGTGTCGAAATCGATTTTTTCCAGGAACTAGGGTTCTTGATTTGGGAATTTGGGGATTAGGGTTTGTTTTGAGCAATTGAGTCAATTGTTTGCATCTAACCCTAATTGATTGTTTGTTTGAGATTCTTGGGTAGCTTTTGCTGTGAATTGAGATCTAATTTGAAGAATTTCAGGTTTAAACCCTATTGGAGACAAGTGGTACTAAATTGGATCTAAGTGGTACTAAGGTTTATAATTGATTGAATTGATTGATTTGTGTTGCTAATTATGTTTTGTGCAGCAAGTTTGGGAGACAAAAGGCTGTTTGGATTGTATAGATCACTTTTTGTTTTTGATTCACTCAAGTTATTGCTCTTAATTGTTTGTTCCTCAAGTAGGTCACGAGAAGAAAGGAGGCTCTAACAATTTGCTCTTATTAGGCCTATTGAAGCTAGAAAAAGGCATAATCTTGTGAGATCATTAAGAGAGTAGTGGATCGCCAATCCATAGGTTGAGTGCAAACACGAGAGCACAACAAAGGTAAAGCACACACACACTAGTGAGGAGTTTCTTATTACTAACTTTTCTTTGTGTGTAGGTACAATGGGAGATCAAAATCAAAACAATGACTTGAATACCATGATACAAGCACTTATGCAAAGATTAGATGCCATGGATGCAAGGATGGAAACTATAGCTAAACATCAACAAGAGCCACCACCTCAACAAAGGGAGAATAATGCCGCACAAAACAATGAGCAAAGGGATCAACAACAACAACAACCTCAACAAAGGCAAATTGCTAGGAGAGTTGATCCTATGGAGAGATTGAGGCAACAAGAACTTGGAGGTTAGGCTTACAATGAAAACATGCGGCCTATGAGAGGAGAACAAAGAGATGAGCCTAAGGATAACATCAAGTACAAAATACCAAAGTTCAATGGGAGAGGGACACCTGTGGATTACTTGGAGTGGGAGTCCAAATTGGACATGTACTTTGATTATCATCCTTTTGCCGAGGCTAAGAAGGTACAAATTGCTATCCTTGAATTTGCTGAGAATGCTTTGAATTGGTATAATCAATTGGTGCAGTCAAGGAGAAGGAATTTGGAGAGGCCAATAATGAGCTAAAAACTTCATAGTGGACTAATCTCACCAAAAGGATTATAGTTAGGCCATAAACAATGGAAAGAAAAGCATTGTGGTTTGCCAAATCGAAGAGGATTCAAATCGTCACTAATGGGCCCCGAAAGGCCCAAAATAACAAGTGTTCCAAATGAGCTAAAAACTTCACAGTGGACTAATCTCACCAAAAGGATTATAGTTAGGCCTTCAACAATGGAAAGAAAAGCATTGAGGTTTGCCAAATCGAAAATGATTCAAAACGTTACTAACGGGCCCGAATAGGCCCAAAATAACAAGTGTTCCAAGTGAGCTAAAAACTTCACTGTGGTCTAATCTAACCAAAATGATTATAGTTAGGCCGTAAACAATGGTAAAAAAAGCAGTGGGGTTTGCCAAATCGAAGACGATTCAAAACAGAACGAATGGGCCCCGAAAGGCCCAAAATAACAAGTGTTCCAAATGAGTTAAAAACATCACAGTTGACTAATCTCATCAAAAGGATTATAGTTAGGCCATAAACAATGGAAAGAAAAGCATTGGGGTTTGTGAAATCGAAGACGATTCAAAACGTCACTATTTCAAATGAGCTAAAAACTTCACAGTGGACTAATCTCACCAAAAGGATTATAGTTAGGCCATAAACAATGGAAAGAAAAGCATTGGGGTTTGCCAAATCGAAGGAGATTCAAAACGGAACTAACGGGCCCCGGTAGGCCCAAAGTAACAAGTGTTCCAAATGAGCTAAAAACTTCACAGTGGACTAATCTCACCAAAAGGATTATAGTTAGGCTATAAACAATGGAAAGAAAAGCATTGTGGTTTGCCAAATCGAAGATGATTCAAAACGTCACTAATGGGCCCCGAAAGGCCCAAAATAACAAGTGTTCCAAATGAGGTAAAAACTTCACAGTGGACTAATCTCACCAAAAGGATTATAGTTAGGCCATAAACAATGGAAAGAAAAGCATTGGGGTTTGCCAAATCGAAGACGATTCAAAACGTCACTATTCCAAAATAACAAGTGTTCCAAATGAGCTAAAAACATCACAGTGAACTAATCTCACCCAAATGATTATAGTTAGGCCATAAACAATGGAAAGAAAAGCATTGTTGTTTGCCAAATCGAAGAGGATTCAAAACGTCACTAATGGGCCCCAATAGTCCCAAAACAACAACTGTTCCAAATGAGCTAAAAACTTCACAGTAGACTAATCTCACCAAAAGGATTATAGTTAGGCCATAAACAATGGAAAGAAAAGCATTGGGGTTTGCCAAATCGAAGACGATTCAAAACCTCACTATTCCAAATGAGCTAAAAACTTCACAGTGGACTAATCTCACCAAAAGTATTATAGTTAGGCCATAAACAATGGAAAGAAAAGCATTGGGGTATGCCAAATCGAAGACGATTCAAAACGGAACTAACTGGCCCCGGTAGGCCCAAAATAACAAGTGTTCCAAATGAGCTAAAAACTTCCCAGTGGACTAATCTCACCAAAATGATTATAGTTAGGCCATAAACAATGGAAAAAAAGCATTGCAGTTTGCCAAAGCGAAGATGATTCAAAACGTCACTAATGGGCACCGAAATGCCCAAAATAACAAGTGTTCTAAATGAGATAAAAACTTCACAGTGGACTATCTCACCAAAAGGATTATAGTTAGGCCATAAACAATGGAATGAAAAGCATTTTGGTTTGCCAAATCGAAGAGGATTCAAAACGTCACTAATGGGCCCCAATAGGCCCAAAATAACAAGTGTTCCAAATGAGCTAAAAACTTCCCAGTGGACTAATCTCACCAAAAGGATTATAGTTTGGCCACAAACAATTGAAAGAAAAGCATTAGGGTTTGCCAAATCGAAGGCGATTCAACACGGAACGAATGTGCTCCGAAAGGCCCAAAATAACAGGTGTTCCAAATGAGCTAAAAACTTCACAGTGGACTAATCTCACCAAAAGGATTATAGTTAGGCCATAAACAATTGAAAGAAAAGCATTGGGGTTTGCCAAATCGAAGGCGATTCAAAACGGAACGAATGGGCCACGAAAGGCCCAAGATAACAAGTGTTCCAAATGAGCTAAAAACTTCACAGTGGACTAATCTCACCCAAATGATTATAGTTAGGCCATAAACAATGGAAGAAAAAGCATTGAGGTTTGCCAAATCGAAGACGATTCAAAACGGAACGAATGGGCCACGAAAGGCCCAAGATAACAAGTGTTCCAAATGAGCTAAAAACTTCACAGTGGACTAATCTCACCAAAATGATTATAGTTAGGCCATAAACAATGGAAAGAAAAGCATTGGGGTTTGCCAAATCGAAGACGATTCAAAACGTCACTAATGGGCCCCGATAGGCCCAAAATAACAAGTGTTCCAAATGAGCTAAAAACTTCACAGTGGACTAATCTCACCAAAAGGATTATAGTTAGGCCATAAACAATGGAAAACAAAAAGCATTGATGTTTGCCAAATCGAAGACGATTCAAAACGTCACTATTCCAAATGAGCTAAAAACTTCACAGTGGACTAATCTCACCAAAAGGATTATAGTTAGGCCATAAACAATGGAAAGAAAAGCATTGGGGTTTGCCAAATCGAAGACGATTCAAAACGGAACTAATGGGCCCCGATAGGCCCAAAGTAACAAGTGTTCCAAATGAGCTAAAAACTTCACAGTGGACTAATCTCACCAAAATGATTATAGTTAGGCCATAAACAATGGAAAAAAAAGTATTGAGGTTTGCCATATCGAAGACGATTCAAAACGTCAATAATGGGCCCCGAAATGCCCAAAATAACAAGTGTTCCAAATGAGATAAAAACTTCACAGTGGACTACCTCACCAAAAGGATTATAGATAGGCCATAAACAATGGAAAGAAAAGCATTGTGGCATGCCAAATCGAAGAGGATACAAAACGTCACTAATGGGCCCCAATAGGCCCAAAATAACAAGTGTTCCAAATGAGCTAAAAACTTCCCAGTGGACTAATCTCACCAAAATGATTATAGTTAGGCCATAAACAATGGAAAGAAAAGCATTGGGGTTTGCCAAATCGAAGACGATTCAAAACGGAACTAACGGGCCCCGATAGGCCCAAAGTAACAAGTGTTCCTTATGAGCTAAAAACTTTACAGTGGACTAATCTCACCAAAATTATTATAGTTAGGCAATAAACAATGAAAAAAAAAGCATTGAGGTTTGCCAAATCGAAGACGATTCAAAACGTCACTATTCCAAATGAGCTAAAAACTTCACAGTGGACTAATCTTACCAAAAGGATCATAGTTACGGCATAAACAATGGAAAGAAAAGCATTGAGGTTTTCCAAATCGAAGAGGATTCAAAACGTCACTAATGGGCCCCAATAGGCCCAAAATATCAAGAGTTCCAAATGAGCTAAAAACGTCACAGTTGACTAATCTCACCAGAATGATTATAGTTAGGCCATAAAGAATGGAAAAAAAGCATTGAGGTTTGCCAAATCGAAGACGATTCAAAACGTCACTTATGGGCCCCGAAATGCCCAAAATAACATGTGTTCCAAATGAGCTAAAAACTTCACAGTGGACTAATCTCACCAAAAGGATTATAGTTAGGCCATAAACAATGGAAAGAAAAGCATTATGGTTTGCCAAATCGAAGAGGATTCAAAACGTCACTAATGGTCCCCAATAGGCCCAAACAACAAGTGTTCCAAATGAGCTAAAAACTTCCCAGTGGACTAATCTCACCAAAAGGATTATAGTTAGGCCATAAACAATGGAAAGAAAAGCATTGTGGTTTGCCATATCGAAGACGATTCAAAAGGGAACTAATGGGCCCCGATAGGCCCAAAATAACAAGTGTTCCAAATGAGCTAAAAACTTCACAGTGGACTAATCTCACCAAAATGATTATAGTTAGGCCATAAACAATGGAAAGAAAAGCATTGCGGTTTGCCAAATCGAAGACGATTCTAAACGGAACTAATGGGCCCCGATAGGCCAAAAATAACAAGTGTTCCAAATGAGCTAAAAACTTCCCAGTGGACTAATCTCACCAAAATGATTATAGTTAGGCCATAAACAATGGAAAGAAAGCATTGAGGGTTGCTAAATCGAAGACGATTAAAAACGGACTAATGGGCCTAGATATGCCCAAATACAAGTGTTCCAAATGAGCTAAAAACATCAAAGTTGACTAATCTCACCAATATGATTATAGTTAGGCCATAAACATTGGATAGAAAAGCATTGAGGGTTGCCAAACCGAAGACGATTCAAAACGG
>AWUE01011913.1:0-31330 GCA_001974825.2 Corchorus olitorius | reverse complement strand
ACAACATATTGGATGCTCCATCAAAATACACTCTCCACTTCGTTGGTTCCTTCGAAGCTTCATCTTCAACATTCATCACAACCATGAGATCTTCGTTCGGGAATTCAAACTTTACGGGTTCATAATCATTACTTGCCCTATCTTCCAGAAAGTCGACCACTGCACTTCCTTTTATGGCCTTTTGAGACACGTACACTATATCGTATTCAGATAAGAGTACTTGCCACCTTGCAATCCGTCCAGATAACCCAGGTTTCTCAAAAATGTATCGAAGTGGATCCAATTTGGATACCAACATCGTTGTATGGTATAGAATATACTGCCTTAACCTCTGAGCTGTCCATGCCAATGCACAACACATTTTCTACAGAGAGGAATAATTCGACTCATATTCTGTAAACTTCTTGCTCAAATAATAAACTGCATGCTCTTTCTTCCCTGACTTCTCTTATTGGGCCAAAACGCAACCCATAGACTTTTCAAACACTGTCAAATACAAAATTAAAGGTCTTCCTCTTTCTGGGGGCATCAAAACAGGTGGATTTAACAAATACTCCTTGACTTTTTCGAATGCAGCTTGGCATTCTTCATCCCATTCACCTGGATTGTTTTTCCTCAACAGTTTAAAAATGGGATCACATTTTGCAATAAGTTGAGATATGAAGCGAGCTATATAGTTCAAACGCCCCAGAAATCCTCGGACTTCCTTTTGGGTTTTGGGTGGTGGTAAATTCCAGATTGCTTTGACCTTATCAGGGTCCACTTCTATTCCATTCTGGCTCACCACAAACCCTAACAACTTTCCTGATGTTGCCCCAAATGTACACTTTGATGGATTCAATTTAAGCTGATACTCTCTGAGTCTTTGGAATAATTTCTTCAAATTTGCCAAGTGCTCTTCTGGTGAGTGGGCTTTGGCAATCATATCATCTACTTACACTTCTATCTCCTTGTGCATCATGTCATGGAATAAAGTCACCATTGCCCGCTGATAAGTAGCCCCTGCATTCTTCAACCCAAATGGCATAACCTTATAACAAAATGTGCCCCATGCTGTCACGAAAGCAGTCTTTTCCTTATCTTCAGGGGCCATCTTAATTTGGTTATATCCCGAAAATCCATCCATGAAAGAGAACAAGGAATATCGGGTTGTATTGTCTACTAGTATGTCAATGTGAGGCAGTGGGAAATTATCTTTAGGACTGGCTCTGTTCAAATCTCGATAATCCACACACATCCGGACTTTTCCATCTTTCTTCGGGACTGGGACAATATTAGCCTGCCATTCGGGATATCTAATTTCCTCGAGAAAACCAGCATCAAACTGCTTCTTGACTTCTTCTTTGATCTTCAAAAGCAAATCTGGCTTCATTCTCCTTAATTTTTGCTGTACCGGCGTGCATTCTGGTCTTATTGGTAGTCTATGGACTGCCACTTCAGGGTTCAATCCTGGCATATCTTGATATGACCATGCGAACACATCTGCATAATCCTTAAGCAGTTCCACTAATTGTTGTCTGTCTTCCGAAGCCAAAGTGGTGCCAATCTTTACCTCTTTCTTATTCTCTTCTGTACCCAAATTTATTAATTCAGTGGATTCTTCATGAGGCTGGATTTGCCTTTCTTCTTGCTCAATCAATCTCATGAGGTCTGAGGGTAGCACTAAGTCCTCGGCATATTCCTCAGCCATGTCATTGTTACACACAGGCCTTTCGAAAATATTTGTAGGGCTATCCAGTTCGTCTTTGCATTCATTGTCAGTTGGCCTGCAAAAGAAATAAATAGAGTATATATGTATAGCGAATAATAAAGTATAAGGTGAACAAATGAATAAAAGACTAGAATTAAATGGAGTGAATGAGAGGAAAACTTGATTGTGCATTTGATTTCATTACTTATCATAATAAAGAGAACATGATTTGAATAAAGTCATGACCATGAAAATGGAATTCAAACATGTTTTTAAGGAAAAAGTACTGAAATTTTTAGAAGTCTTATTACATTTCATTGCTGATAACAACTGGAAACTCAAACTCAGTCCAATTAACCTCCTTTGGACCTGATTCTGCTGGGTAAATCCACGGGCGTCTATTCTCCGTCCCTTCTTCCACTACATTCACCGACAAATCCTAGAACTTCCCCTTGACAGCTGAGATCTCGGAAGTTAAATGAAGAACATCTATCTTCTCTGAAGTGTTCTCCCAACCGGCTGATCTAAAAGTGTGACACAGAGGTGGAAACTCCATCCGACCAGCATCAAATGGCTCTCCACTAAGCCTGGCTATCCTCCTTTGCTTCATTTTCTCCTTTGATTCAGCTCGATCCCTCCGGGTTGGTTTAAACCCCATACCAAAAGTATAAGCATACTTTGGTATAGAAACAACCTCTTCGATTCCTTGAAGTTTTTTACCAAGGCCCCATCCGACCTTCCATCCTCTCCCTATCAACTGCTTCAGCTGCATCATCCAATTCTTAGTGACATGAGGTTTTGGCAACTTTCCTCCTTTAACATGGGTTACCTCCACCACCTCGAATGCCCGATAGGAATCTTCCACGCTTTCCTCCGTGGCTTCCACATATGGTGCATTGTGAGCTTGTTTAACATTAATGTCCTTCTCTGCCTTGATCTCTATTAGCTTGTTTCCAACCCGGAACTTGACTGTTTGATGTAAAGTGGACGGTACCGCTCCCACCATATGAATCCAAGGTCTGCCTAACAAACAAGAGTACGATGGGTTTATGTCCATGACCTGGAAAATCATTAGGAACTCAACTCCTCCTATTTTCATCTGAAGCTCAATATCCCCCCTTATTGAGCGTGTAGTTCCATCAAAAGCCCTCACCATCATATTGTTTGGCCTAATGTATGAAAGATCTACAAACAGCCTCTCCAGGGAATGATAGGGCACGATATTCAAGGCTGACCCATTATCGATCAAGATTCTGCCAACATGAAACCCATTGCATCCAACTGATACGTATAAAGCCTTCAAGCTATTCCTACCTCCTTCAGGAATATCCTCATCTGTAAAAGTGATATGCCCCGCAGTTATACTTCCTACGATGTGATCCAAATTCTCCACCGTGATTCCTTGCTCCACATAGGCTTGACTTAACACTCGAAGCAAGGCTTTCCTATGTGCTTATGAATTTAGCAACAAGGATAGGATAGAAATCCTAGCAGGAATCTTATTCAACTAGTCTACCACACTATACTCACTATGCTTGATAACTTTAAGGAACTCACAAGCTTCCCTCTCAGTAAAGCATGGCTTCTCCTTCTGATTTTCCTGGGCTGATGATTGGCCTTGCTCCACTACTGGCGGCCTGTCCACAGGACTTTCCTTAGTTATCCCTTCTTCTCTCTGTGGTATTTCTCTTATGGGCTGTGAATAACAACAACCACTTCTGGTCATCCCTCTAACCCCAGTTATGTTTGCTGCGCTTGCTTCGTTTTGTGTCTCCACTGCTTGGGGTGTTACATACATATCATATACCCACGACACATAATGTTTGCTTTCGTAAGCAAAAGGCTTCGGGGTATTAGCTATCATGTGTTGCGGCAACACTGTGGGAGGCTTTGGGATGAAAGGTTGTACTGTCGGGGCAACTGGCACGAAAGGGGATGGTGGTATTCTGGTAGGTAGAGTGGGAATAAACGGCTTCGGCTTCTCTTCTCCCATTAGCATGTTAACATCCTCCATCGGTATTTCAACATAAAATTGAATTCTAGATTCATCCATCAACCTCTGTACACAAGCTTTGAACTCCTCACAGTTTTGTATGGTGTGTACTCCATGCATGGGGCATTCCTTACTGCTGACTTCCCTTTTGTATTGCCCTGCTTCAATCATTTCAGCTTTTACCAACGCCTCATACACTGTGGTCATCGGGGTGACAACTTTGCGAACATCCCTTATCACAATCTCACCCGCACCTATTGCACTGACCTGGCCTCCATTGTGATTTGGTAGTGGGCTCCCAGTTGTATTTGACGGTTCGGTTTTGGGAAAACTAAGCTTCCCACTCCTCACTAAAGCTTGTACTTCTTGCTTCAATCTTAAGCAATTCTCAGTTGAATGCCCTTGTGCCCCGGAGTGGAAATCACAATAGGCGTTCACATCATACCATGCTGGGTACGGAGGTTGCAAAGTACGCTGATACTGAATTCGTCAGATTAAATTCTGTTGGACCAGTTGTGGCAACAACTCTGAATATGTGTAGGGAATAGGATCAATATGTTCCCTAACCGGGCGAAAAGCAGCCCGTGGAGGCATAGTTTGTCCAACATGCTGAGGGGAAGACACCGGAGGTTGCGAAAGTGGTGGTGGTGCTCTATAGGAGGTATTCCCAATATTGTTGACTGGTTGATAGGAATAAGGCGTAGGTACAGGCGGGTGGTAGTAATTCGCTGGATTTTGTTGAGGGTAGTTGTAAGCAGGAGGTGCATGATAGGGTCGATATGGCCCTGGAGGCTGATACCCTACCTGGTTGACGTTGCTTACTTCGTCCTTCTTCCTACCTGTTGGCACCCTTCTGGCTTCCTCGGGGACCGCAAACTTCCCTGCCTTAATACTATTATCCAGCTTTTGCCCTATTACCACTATCTTTGCAAAAGGCTCTCCTGACATGCTGAACAATTTGTCGTAGAAAATTGATTTTTGGGCATCAATAAAAAGACCCTGAAATTTCTGACTCTGCTATCGTAGGCCTAACTTGGGCAGACATATCCCTCCATCGCTGGGCATATTCCGTGTAACTTTCAGCAGGCTTCCTTTCTAAAGCCTTCAAAGACTCCCTATTTGGGGCCAGTATCGACCAAGTATCTGTACTGATCGATAAAGGCTTTTGCCAGATCGTCCCAGGAGCGAATGCGGTTCTTGTCCAGCTGTTTATACCATGTTGAAGCAGTGCCGGCTAGGCTGTCCTGGAAGCAATTGATCATGAGTTTTTCATTGGCTGCATATGGACCCATCTTCCTTGCGTAGCTTTTCAAGTGGTTGTTGGGGTAATCCTTGGTCCCATCGAATTTCTCAAAGTCTGGAGTTTTGAATTTGGGCGGTATGACCACACCATCCACTAGAGACAAATCAGCAAGGTTGATGAGGCTATAATAACTGCTTGAACCTTCCAATCCGTGTAGCCTTTCATCAATCCAGTTAAGCATACGCTTGTTCTCATCCGATGAGCTATCCTCTTTCTTCTCAATGCCGCCCATTATCTTCTTCTGACTGGTAACTAGTATCCCTGGATTGTAGTGCACTGGGTTCTCATATGCGGCGTATGGACCTTCCTCTCAAACTGCTGCATAGTATGGTGCCGTAGGATAGTAGACAAACCCTGGCGGTGCACCATTAGTTCCATCAGCAGGCGCTTTGCCGTTGTGTGGGAGATTATCAATCTTTCCACTAGAACTGCTTCCTTTCCCGTCAGTCATTGCTTCTTTCGTTGGGGTCTTCTGAGCGGCAGTTAACCTGGCTACTGACTTTAGCGCTTGTTTCAGTTGTTCTCTCATCTCATCCCTATCTCGCCTTAATTCTTCCAACTCTTCACTATGCAGACCTGCCATTGCTTTAGCTTTGGATCGAGTAAAGTACTGACGTTGAGCTATCTTGGCACCTTTATTATTAAAAACTTTTAATTAGAAATAAAAAATTAAATCTTTTATTAATGCGAGTGAATTGATGAATGCCCCGAAAGTCATTAATTTGTAAAATGCCCCCACCCTCATGGGAGCACTTTACAAATCTTGCCTTTCGTATCCAGAACTTTGATTGCCCGGCCCCCCTTGGCACACCAAAATTCCTTCACATTGGCTATATGGATCATGTAATGCAATGAAAATGTTGCCTATGTAATGCAATGCTTAAGTTGCCATATAATATTGGAAACAAAAGTACTTGGATTAGACAGAGTTTAGTACACCACGGCATCCAAACTTAATTACAACATCAGACATTACTCTGCAACTATCAAATATCTATTCATCTGATACATCATCAAATTCACTAGCTGCCTGCTCTTGCTTTTTGCGCCTATCGAAATCTTCATTCAGGTCTACGTCTTTGTAGGCACTGATGAAAGCTCCGAAAAGATGAATTACCTTCTCCAAACACTCCAGGACTTCATGTTCTCCTACTTCCCTGAGTATCCTCCGATCACAGACCCTCTGAAGCTCGCTCTTAACTTTCTTAGCCTTGGCCACTCCTGCCCGGACATACTCCTGCAACTCTAACAACTGATTGGTGCGAGCGTGATAACCGTCTTCCCATTTGTAGAGCTTATATCGAGTGAAGAACCACGTACGCTGTACTTCCTCCACTTCAGCCTTGTACACTAGATATTCTCACTCAAGATTCTCAAAATCGGCCTGACGTGTTTCTACCAGTTCTCCCAAGCGAATAACCTCAGCATTTAAATCTTGGATATGAACTTCATAGGCAGCGTTCTTCAACACGGATTGCACTTCCCGCTCAGTTGTTTTTCCCTTTTTCGCCATAAGTTGAGCTTTCAAGGTGGCGATCTGCTGATTAGCACTGGTAAGCTCTACCTCTTTCTCTTTAAGGACTCTGATTTCTTCATTTTGGCATCGGACCAAGGCTGCCAAGTTGTTGTTAAAGTCCTTCTCTTCTTCCATTCTCCCTTAAGGACCCGATGTCTGCTTTCCATTTCCCTGTTTTCTTGTTCGAGTGCAGCATACTCGGAGTTTTCCATATCAACTGCGACTTCTGTCCTCTTCAGTTCAATCGCCCTTTCTCGGAATATGTCTCTGGATTGGCCAATCTTCCTATTCTGGCTCCCACAGAAGTCTGCCCTATCCTTTTCATCTTGAAGTTTTTCTTCAACCTCTATATTCCTCTTTTGAATCCGCTCTAGTTCCTCGCGCAATCCACCGATATCTTCCTCCATCCTTTTCCGTTTCTTTTCCCATTCGTCCTTCTCTGAGCAATACTTCTCCCCTAACTCTCGGAGCACTTTTTCCTCTCGAAGTCTCTGATTTTCATACTTTAGCCTCACTATTTCATCTTCATTGTTGGCGCCCAGCTTGTAACTCGGGATTCTTTTCGGAAGAGGTAAAATCAGGTTCTCGACCCTTTCTTTATGCCAAGCCCTGTATTCTCGTGACGGGAGGGCTTCATACTTTCTGTTTTCTGACACATACTCCCATTTTGAATCTTTCCATTTCTTGGCTAAGCACCGAGCCTTGGTGATTGCTTCGTCTCCCACGTGTTCAATATCGACGCTACTTAATCCTTGCACGGGAGGTATGAACTGCTCTAACCCATACTGTCGCTGAACTAGTAAAGGTGCATAGGTGGTTGTCCCGAATGGTCCCATCAATAACATCTAGGTCTCTCCTCCACATGACATAACGGGCTGCGACACCGGCATCCAATTCGGCATCCAATCTACCATACGATGTCTCAACGAGCCGAACCATTCTTTCCACTCCTCCATACTCTTTTTCTGTAGCTCCATTTTTGTACTCTCAATTATGGGGTTGCCTCCCGGGACGGATGCTAAAGTGAACACCCCCTTTACTGTGTGGATGTGACTCTTCATCCAAATACATAACAATTGTGCGCATCCCTGAAATCTGCCATTTCCTCGGAGCCTGCAGAAATTCAAAGAGCGTATAGTCTCTGCAAGTATTGCGGGTGCAATTTCGAACCCGGATTCGCTCTGGTCGAACATATCCACCAACACCTCATCCACATATCCTAAAGCCGACGGAAAGAGGACCAATCCATAAATTAAAAGTGCCATTATCTTGTGCCCCCTCTCACTTTTGATATGCTCTTTTGCTTTGCCCAGAAGATACCTAGCTGATATACCCTTAGTCTTGTCACTCAGCTCCTTAATCTCATTCTTGATTTCTGCGAACTTTTCCCCAATGATGGCTAGCAACTTCTTGTGCGGCTGATAGTCATGACTTCTCCAATAAACCTTGCAAGTAACTGGTTTCCCAGGAAAGAGTAGTGCACTGTATTCTTCAACAGTAGGGGTCATGTCTACTTCATTGAATACAAAACACCTGTAAGCCGGATCCCACCACTGAATCATAGTTTTCAGCATCACATGGTCTACGTCCACCCTGAGCAGTGACCCTATCAGCCCATATTTCTTTTGGAACCCCTGTTTATCCGGCAATTCTCCCCACAACTTGACTAATTCCCTAAAATCATTCTGCCTAGTGTCCATTCTGTCCATGGGCGGGAGCTCCATCTCAACCGTCATACTGGGGCCTAACTGAACTGAATTCTGATTTACGCTATCTGTACCCAATACCTCAGCAATAGCACCCGAATGCGTGGGTCCCATTTCTGTCATCGAATCCATTCCTCTGATTTCCGACATTATATGGCAACCTATGGATGCATGGGAATGATGGGGCAAGATAAAGAAAACCAAGAAAGAAAAACAAAAAGGTAATGTCAGTATAAATAACGAGAAGGAAATAACAAGAAAAGCAAGTAAAGCTTAAAAATCAATCCCCTTGTTTATGAAAAATGAGAATTTTCCTTGAAGAAAATCTGGACCGAACATCCATTTTGGGGGAGGGTTGGTCTCAGCATGAGTAGTCATTTTGAAAAACAAAGGGCAAGAGTAAGAAACATTCCTTCTGTGTACCTAATGCACTCATCCTCACAGGTTTGGCCCTACCTAGGCTGGAAGTCGCTCCACTATATGTCGGGCGAAGGCTCACCTAGAGGTTCCCAATTCATCCTACTAGCATCCATCGTTGGGCTAATAAGACTTCCTTGGGTGGAGGTTTTTCGCACAACCTGCCCGGGGACAAACGAGTCCCACGAAGGCTTGCTATTATACCTCCCAGAACTAAAGGTATGCCCCGGTCTGAGGCAATCTCATGCATGAATGCAAAGTGAAGTGTGTGAAGGAACAGCTTACTAGTACCCTAAAACTACACTTGACAGACCTAGTAACAAACCACAATAAGAAACAAAGAAAACAACAAGATGTGAGCGAAAATAGCAGAAATTTCGAAGCATCAAAACAAACAAAACAAAGCAACCAATTTCATTATTAACCCTAGATCTTGTTTAAACTAAGTGAGGCCTGACTCTCTAAGTCCCCAGTGGAGTCGCCAAGCTGTCGAAACGTTCGGTTCTGGGGAACCCTGTCGAGACGACGTTGGTAAGAAAGATTCGCCACTAATCTTTTTTATGGTGTGATTAGCCACCTATCTTAGGTTTAATACTAACCTAGGCTTGGCGAAGGTAGTACTAAACCTAACCATGTCTACTTAACCAGAGTCTATGGGTTCGGGAATCGGTTACGCTCGGGGAAGGATTAGCACCCCCGAGACGCCCGTCAAACGACGGTACCTCTAGCCTAAACTAAAATCTCATGGGTTAATACTAAAGGTTGCTTTTAAATCTTAATCTTGATTAAAAAGGGTTATAAAAGGAAAACAAAACCATTTTTTGAAAACAATGTCGAGAATTCGAAGAATATAATCGAACATCGTCGATTAATCCAATCACGATTCTCTTTCACTATTTGTTCTCTTGTTTATCCTTTTCTTTTCGACAAGGAAATTTTGAAAATGCTATGACAAAACCTTTTACCATTTGATTTTTTCTAAAAAAACTTACCAATTAATTTCTAAAATCTTCTTTTGGATTTCCTTATTTTCCAAAACCATCTTCTGGAATTATCCAAACTTTTATTTTCCAAAAATCTCCTTTTGAGTTTACTTAAAAAGGGTTCTATTTGAAAATGCTTACCTTGAAATCTCTTGATTTATTATTTTCTTAATTTTGAAAATCGAATAAGAGAACACTGATTTTTTTAAAAAAACGTTTTTTGGAGAAAAATGATCTTTTTGTGTTTTCTTGATTATGTTTAAAAGGGAAGGAAAATGAATGCAGATGATGCATGATCTGGTTCATTTTAATCATTTGATCGATAAAGTGGGGTTTACTCGAATCAACCATTACGAACCTAGCCCGGCCCCCCAGGGATATTCGTAAGGGTTGTTCGATCTCGGAGCAAAATCCGGGAGGTTGTGCCCATGCATCTTTACCCGGAATTCACCCGTCATAGTAAAAAAACGACACTTTATAAATCGGAACATGTAATAGTGGCGTGTAATGCAAACAGTTTAAGCATACAAAAAAGTATGATATGCATGCAGTTGAAGTCTATTTCTACTAAGTTATTACAAACCAAAGTCCGGTTGGACCAAATAACAAATTAACAATAACTAGCGAAAAACTTATGGGCCGGACTAGACTCACTGGGGACTTTATCTGCACATCGAGAAGACCATTAGCAACATTCAAAATAAAAAATGCACAAATCAAAAAAGTGGACGAACTTACATAAAACACACAAATAAAACCAAGACAATTGGAGAAGAAATGGAGGACCTCAAAAGGACAAAGGCACAATAATTAAAGAGCATACTTAGACAAAATGGACACTTTATTGAATCGACATAAGAAGCAAAATTTTGGACTTAGAAACCTAAATTTGGAATCAGTATCCTTTCAAGCTATTCTTTTAATTTGAAAAAATTTGATTTTTGGCTCCAAGTGTGGTTTTTTCCAAAAATTCAAAGATACCCAAAGTGGTCAAAGTATCACCCTTGGGTCATTTTTTTATTCAATAAAAAAACATAACTTTAAGCCAAAATCTCAATTTCTCAAACTAAAGTTTAACTTAATTGGAAATTACAAATCAAAAAAGAGTCATTCTTAAAAGAAACAATAAAACCAAGAATTAAAAGCTTGATTTTCCTTTAACATTCAATTGAAAAAAAACCAAAGGACATGATCATAAATAAATCCCAATTATCACTATTTTCACTTTATTTCCATATAACAAACAAAAAGATCATAACTTTAGCATGGAAATCAAAATATTAAATCATTCAATTATGAATCAAACATCAACAACCATCCATTCTTCAAGAATACTAAAAAAAAATCAAGCTTTTAACTAAAGCAATTACCTTTAGCCTTAATCTCAATTCCTCATGCTTAATTTCAAAAAAAAGTCCATTGTAGACTAAATATCAAAGATCCTAAACACTTTCACCATTTTACACATCAAGTTAGCATTTTTTTGAGACCAAATCATTGTCAACACATGATTATTCAAAGAATAATTCAAATTAAATCAATGAGAAGCATAGATCATCCAAAATCAAGCCTTGAATAGTCCAATACATCAAGCATGACACACCAATTTGCATAATTTCGTTAATTGAAGGATTAAATTAAAAGAGAAAAAGAGACCTTACCAAAGAAACGGCGTTGTTTGGCTCGAGGTTTCCTTTTATCGACTTGGCTTCTTCTTCCCCTTCTCCCTCGCTTCGAACCCTATCTTTAAGCCGCAAACAAATTTCTTTCCCCTTTCAATGAATCTCCTGGTCTCAGCTTCTAAACCCGAACCCGAACCCCTTTCACGAGCCACCTTGAGCCATCTTCATCACCTTGAATCTGCCTTCACTCTGAACGGATCAAAAGCTTCGTGCTTTTGAGGCTTCAAAAGCGACCCGAGCTCTAGAATCTCAAATCGAGATAATTCACCGATGAAACAACTTTAAATTTCTGGGTTTCACTCCTAATCCTCCTTTCTCTCCATCGGATGGCTCAATTTCAGGTAAGCTTTCTCCAACCGACAAACCCCTTTTCCTTACTATGAACCCTAGGCCTTTTTTTTTCAAGAAATTTGACAGGGAATTCTCTTAAAAAGAAAGAAAGGGTGAAATCAGAGAGGTTTAAGGAAAAATTTGCGAAGGGATGTCCATTTTTCTTCCTTTTCTTTTCTGGGTTCTGTGTAAAAGTGTATATTTCGGTAGTGCGATGAGTGAGTAAAAGAAAAAAGAGAGAGATCCCGAGAGTCCAAGGATCTTTTTCAAGAGAATTCAGTGTGGTTGTGTGTTAGCCCCCTCATCCGTCCAGATTCCTCTACCCTTGGCCAGCTATCATCTTATCTCCTCCCTCCTCCAATTTCTGTTTTTTCCTTTCCCGTTTTTTTTCCTAACCAATTTCTTTGTCCCTTTTGCAGGTTCTTTGCATCAAGGTGATGCACTGGCAACCAGGTTGACCCTCTCGAACCTTCTCTCAATTACCAGGTCATTTCTGTTTTTTCTATTTTACCACTTAATCTGACTGGTAAACTTTGGGTATTTTGTCTTGTGATCCGTTGGGAAATATTACCATGCTTGTGAATTATTTTGACCTAACCACCAACCTGTTGCTTCAACCAAGAAGTTAACCAACAAATGAATTTTTAAGTAATTCCATTTCCTTGACCTAGTAGCTGCACCTTACTGCTCCATAGTAATTATGCCTTATTGGTTTCTTTTTTGCCTCTTAATTTTGCATTCTTAACTGAGTTGAATCCATGATCACGCCCATTGAATAAACAATACAATTTCTACTTTAAGCTCTTGAGGCCGGATGTCATATTCGAAAAATGCAACTTCATCACCTCATTGCTTCCCTGCTCAATGGCTTTATTTTGCTTGATACATGTGTCCACTGCCACTGTTGCCTTTGAACTTCATTACAGTAGCAATTGAACCTTGTATAGCTCAATCTGTCTAATTTTGCTCTATTGTCATGCTTGCTGTATTGTGTTGTTGTATTTGTTGCCTTTGAGCCCCTACTATATTGAGCACTTGAACCCTGCCAAATTTGACATGTCCTGTTTGCTCCATTGTCATGCTTACTGCATTTGGACCCCTTGCTCATTGCACTAAGTGCGTCTTGACTCTGAGAATTTCTTCTTGCATTTGCACAAATGTCTCACTGTTTTAGGGATCTTCCTGCATTTGTCATGAGTGCTCTGTTGCTTCTTGGATGGATATTGGTACTTTTGAGGCCAGGAATTAATCCTGAACTTCATGTCCCCAAATCTGCCTAAAAACAAAAGCTCCCCAGGTTTTGAATATGCTGCTGTGTTCACTGATTTTGCATTTTGTCACATATGTTTGGTGCAATTTTTGACTGCTTGATCTGTTGGGTTTGTTTGCTGTTCTTCACACATCAATGCTGACTTAGTCCTCACTGTCTTAGCCCTTTCATACTCTCATGTACAGCCCTGCATATTGAGGTCTTTCAAAAGATCTTCAACGCACGGGTACATGGCTTGCTTGATCACCCTTGTATGTTATCCTGCTCTTGTTTGCTGTTTGGTTGCATTTTTTGAAAAAGGCATATCACCAATTAATGGTGTCTATGCTTCAAGCCTGGGGAAACATTTTTTCGCATAGTTTCTTCCATCTCTTAATTTGCAGGACTGGTTCTCATTGAAGAATTGCTGGAAATTGCAAGTCGGGAAGGATGCAACCTAGCTTGTACTAAATGGGAAAGAGAAGCATGGAAGGAACTCTATCAAGACCTAAAAAAGATGTAAACTAATGTACCTAGACTATTAATGTAAACCAACTTCTCTTTTTTTGTAATCTTTCATTTTTTCAATCCTTTTTTTTGGGGGTTTTGTGAATATGCAAATGTATCCGAATGCACTAATGTACTATGTACTTAAAGTATGCCTAATGAAATAAAATTGCCTTCTCTTTCAATTATGTCAAAAAAGTAAACTTAACCTAAATTGCTAATTACTCTTTAACTAAAAAAAACTCATACAAGCACTATAACTAAAGGTAAAAAGTAAGTATGGCTGAATGCAAATGATACATGAATTGGATTGATTTACATAACCCTGAATTGCAAATTAAGAAATATACTGATTAAAAATGCAATGATACTAAATGAACTTAGACTCTAGAAAATTCATAGCTTGTTTAGCTAATCTAAACTAAAAGCAAAATTAAGATGACCAAGGAACCTAGAGTATGCAAAAATGACCAAACTGCGCCAGAATGTGTAAAGATGGCTGAAATGCCCTTGGATGTGTAAAAATGACCAAAATGCCCCCGGATATGCAAAAATGACCAAATTGCCCCCGGATATGCAAAAATGACCAAAATGCCCCTGGATGTGCAAAAATGATCAAAATGCCCCCGGATATGCGAAAATGACCAAAATGCCCCTGGATGTGCAAAATGACCAAAACGCCCCAGATATGCAAAATGACCAAATACCATGGATGTGCAAAATGATCAAATGCCCCGGATATGCTAAAATGACCAAAATACCCCTGAATGTGCGAAAATGACCAAAATGCCCCTGGATATGCAAAAATGACCAAAATTCCCCTGAGCGTGCGAATGGTTGATTAAGAAGTAAATTGATTCAATTTATGGTCCTAAGACAAAAATGGGTGTCTACACAGCAGATCTAGGAGAACTAGATTGAGAACTTAAATTGGATGACTACTGTTCTTGTTGTCGATTTGATTTCTCCTTCCTTAGCGAAAATAGTGTTCTTTCTGGCTCTGGATCAAATTCAAAGTCTTCTATACCACTACTTCTTGTGTTTGGCATGCAACTTCCTATAAAAACTCAAAAGAAAAGAAATTAGTAGTAAAAGTTCTTAAACAAAAATTAAAATTAAAGACAGAAAATAAAGGAAAATATTTTTTTTTTTAGAAAACGCAAAAACAATTTTTTTTCTTTTTCTTTTTTCAAAAAGGCAAACACAAAACAATTTTTTTTTTAAATTAAAGATGCAATTTTTTTTTCTTTTTAGAAAAAACGCAAAAACCTAAAGAAAATTCTAAGGATTAGTCTTTTCCTTCCTTCCCCGGCAAAAACCAAGAGAGAGTTTTTCAGATGAGTCTATTCCTTACTTCCATGGCAACGGCGCCAAAATTTATGATCGGTCGTCAGCAATAATAAAAATAATCCCCACAAAATCGTAACTAAGTAGATAGGGCAAGTTGGGTCGATCCCACAGAGAAGGGGAGTAGACTTTATCCAAAGATGCAATCCTTAAAGAATCTCTCAAAAGTTTTGCATAAAACAGGGGATTGAAAATAACAATTAAAAAAAAGCAATTAAACTAAAAACAAAGCAAAGTAAATTAAATCTAAATCTATGGCAATTAAGAAAGAAAACAATAATTAGAAAGCATACTTCTTCTCCAATGGTAGAAAACAATCAAATTAATTATGGATCCTTGATTTAAAAGATGAATTCAATATTAAATCCTTGATGATAACTGGCCTAGGGAAACCCTAACATGGTATTTAGGTAATTTTACCGGTTAAAGCTTAAATTACCCCTTTTATTACTTAACAAGTCAATTACCGATTAAGACTTAAAGATTTGCCAAGAAACAAAGCATTAAGAGAAAGTTTTATTAGTTCTTTCACACATGCTTAACAAGTAAAACCATACAACAATCAAATAAATCTGATCATTGGCATGCAAAACCCATTGAGTTGCGGTTAAACATCCTTAATTCGTTACCAAACAATCAAACTCATGTGTTAACAATCTTGTTCGATTTAACAGAAGATCTCTCAAATTATCTCTTTATCGGCCGCTTAAATCAATAAAACCGAGTTTAACATGCTATCTATCAAAAACAAAATATCAAATTATAAGCACATAAATCTCACCATATTAATTGATTGAATTCAACAAAGGATAAGAAGTATTAAGAATTTAGCTACTCATGGATTTAGGAAAATCCATGAGAGGCTTAAGAAAACTTACAAGACCTTGGAGGGGCGGAATCTCCTCGCAAAATCCTAGGTATGTCGCACCCCTCTATGATTAGAGAGGGTGGCGGCACCCTTGCCTAAAAACTAGAAGAAAAACTAAAACTAGAAGAGAAAATAAATCTAGAATTGTGATTGTGGATTGGTGTGTGATTTGTGTTACATAGGGTGGCAATTTATAGTGGAAATAACCTTAGAAATTCCAATTCTAAGCAGGATAGGAGTCTAGGACGGTTTAGAAGCTGACTTGGTATCCAAGTTGGCTTAAAAGTCTTCCTAAAACCAAAATCCTAGTCAAAATAGGATCCTGAAAAATTCTGGATTCGTGTAGGAACTTCGACGGTGATTTTGGGCTTGAAGATGGAAGAACTGGGTCTTGTACTTCAAATGAAAGTTGTATATCTCGGAGTTAGCTTTCCAACGCCTACTCATGGGCCTAGAACAGACATCTGAGCAGAAAGTTATGATTTTTCTACCGAGACTGCGCTGAATCCTAATCCTGTTAGGACTAGAAGCGGGAATTGGATATTTCCTTGGATATAGGCGGCATTAATTGGGATTTTAACTTCAATTATGGCCTTATATGGGCTGAGTATTATCCCATATAAAATATCCAAAATTCCTTAGCTTCCGGGCTTATTCATGGCTTGTCTTCAATCCTTCGCAATTTAAGCTCCAATCTTCAATTCTTGCCTCTTGAGATAATTCTTCAATAGTCTTCAATTCTTCAAATTATCTTCAATAAATCTTCAAACACGAACTTCGAATCTCCAAATCCATACTCAAAATTGCTAAGTCCATATTTGAGTAAAAAGTCATCAAAATAGCTCTAAAAAGAGTGAAAAACAATATGTTTCCACTTTTCTTGTCTTAAAGACCTAAAAACACAAATACTTATAAAATAGGGTTAAAATACACATATAAATAGTAAAAAGCATAGGAAAATGATCATAAAAACAGGGTCTTTTTTAGCTCGATCATTGATCAACTTCAACGTCGTCTCCAACCTCGAACCCCCGATTCCAAGCGATCCCACCGTTGAATCACTGCTAGCCTTCACTATGTTACTCTACTCAATACCCTCTTCGAAACATAACCTTCATTTTCCCGAAAATCTCTCGAAAGAGGAAAAACCCCAATTTCAAACCCTAGAAATTTCAATCCCTTTCTCTCTCTTTTTCTCTTTCTCTTTTCTCTCACTAAAAAAAATCTTCTCTCTATGAATAATCCGTACTGTTGAGAATGAAGTGTAGGTATTTAAAGGGAATTTTCAACCCTAAAATTCCAACTACCCCCCCCCCCTCTGATGTTTGTATTTTTCTTCCCCTTAATTTCGATGTTCTCTATTCTTTTTTGAGCATGTGCCTTTTCCATTTTCTATTTTTTTTTCTTCCTATCCCTTAGCTAATCAATTTTTGTCTCTTTGTGCAGGTTGTTAAGGAAAGGGATAGAGACCGAGTTGTCAATATGGTGAGCTGGCAAAGGCTTGCAACTCCCTTGGTAACGCATTTTGAATTCTACCTCTTTTCATCATTTTATCCACTGTAGTTGTATGTTTCTTGCACTCATGTTATTCAACTTTGTCTCAACATGGTGTTCCTGTTGACACTTATTTTGAGCCCTTGGATTATTGATTTTATCTCTGATCATATGACCATTAATTTTTATCTTTGTTGAGGGTACTATGTCCTATGGAATTTTGTTCATCAGATTTTGTTTAGGGGGTGAGCAAGCTGTATTCTAGTCCTTTCTGGTTTGGTGGGAATCTTGTGTGTCTCTTTGCAACATATTTTGGTGCATTCTACATGTGACTGACCCTTGATAAATTTGGCTTTTCCTAATCCTTGCTTAGATCCCTCCGATCCTTTTAACTTTGTAGTTTCATCAACTGCTCTTGGTGCCATGTGCCTGATGCCAACTGTAACAATGCAATATACAATTTTGTGCCTTGTGATCGTACCTATATGCATCTAGATGACCTTGGTGAAATAAAATGTGCCCTGAATGTCCCTGTATGAGGCCTATTTGTGCTACTTGGCTGCTGAAATGTTGACATGTGAAACTGCTTGGGTAAATTTCTCTATGGTGCACAAGCAACTGTGAGAACCTTTGAAACAAAATGATGTGATTTGCTGCATTGCTCCATGCTGCAAAATGCTTGTGACAAGAATGAGAATGCTCTCTGTTTATGCTCTTGATGAATGACCATTGCCCTAATTATCTTTGAATTTTCCTTGCTTGTTGTTTTGCCACTATCTTCACTTGCATGCTCTCTTGTATTGCTCGGATTCTCTAATTTTGCACTTGTATTGCTGCGACGTCCCCTACTGGATTTGAAAAATGGTCATTTTAAATCTTTACCTTCAAATTTTCTGTTTTGGTAAAAATTATGCAAAGCCCTGTTTCAGTCTTACATGTTGCATGATTATGCTGCCCGTGCTTGCTGTTACTTTGCTTGACACATTACTGCTTCTTTGCTGCCATTGTGATTGTAATTGAGCTCTCTTTCGATTTCCAATCTGCTTTTGGATGAATGCTTGTACTGTTGAGGCCCTAGCTGTTTTCTCTCCTGCTACCTTGCTTGGTCTTTGGAATGCTTGTTTGGTTTCAGGCTGCATTGGCATTTAGGGACCAGGAATTGATCTTTGATTCCTTTCCCATTTCAGCCAAGAGCAAAATGCCCCTTATGCCTTAATGCTATTTTTCTTGCATATGTTCTGTTGTGAAGCTCTTTGTTGGCCTGCTTGCTTTCCTTTGCCTTGTGCTTTCTAATCTCATTACCACTCTCACCATTCCTCTCATGCACAGCCCTGCACATGAGGTCTTCTCAAAGACCTTCAATGCTCGGGTGCATGCTTGTTTGACAGCCCCTGAATGCTTTTTGCTTTGTTTGATGTTGCTGCATTGCCCTTGCATTCCATTTATGCCCTTCGACCCTTTTCCTGGCTTACATCAATTAATGGTGTTTAGCCTTGAACTTAGGGGGAACATTTTGTTGACATCTGTACTTTGCAGGTCATGAGATCACTGCCCTTAGGGTCATTTTGTGCTTTTGGACCATCGAGGAAGATTTGGAGAAGGAAAGATAAGCAAGTAAATGTCCAAGAGGAAAGGCCAAAGGAAAACAACCTGATCATTGTTATAACTAGGCATGTAAATGTAAACTCTATTTGGTGTTTTTCTACCTGTGTAATCTATATGAAATGCAAGTGATCAAAATGAGAATCATGAATTCTTTTTGTGATTTTCACTTTCCAAGATTTTTTTTTACTTTTTGAATGCAATCAAACACATGTGTAATACCAAAACATGAAAACAGGATGCAAATGAATTAACAAGATTACTTGCTTCTCCCGCTGTATCTTCTAATTTCTAGTTCTAATTTCTACTTTTTGGTGTTTTATATTTATTTATCATTGTTATACTGATATGTTATGAAATGCAAAAGTGCATAAAAATGCAAATCCAACCTATTCACGTTCATTTAAATTAATACAAATCAAATGAGATTTCAAAAAAAAAAATTTGCACTTAAGATAAATGACCAAATTACTAATTGAAAGCTAAGATGCAAACATTTTTGTTTAGCTTTTCTTTTCTAGTGAATGCCATCCAAAGGTAATCTACTGAAACTAAATGCTTACTAAAACTAAATGCTAACATGAACACGCTAACTTAAACAGGTAAGGGACCAAATGACCAAAATGCCCCTGGATGTCCCCAATGCCAATTAAGAGATAAATTGATTTAAAGGATACATGACAAAAATGGGTGTCTACACTCCCAGAAATTCGTACCAGAGTACATTTATTTGAAAGGCCCTTCATCTCGACAAAAGACGAATATTAATGCATTATGAACATAGCAAGGTGACATATAACATGCATGACATGAATGCATATGATTGGGCTCTACTTTATCACTACACTAATTACTAAATTATTACAAATCTCAAAGGCTTAATTAAGCCGATAACTTAAATAACAAATGACTTAAAGAAATGAAAGCCTAAGGGTCGAATTGGACAGACTGGGGACTTTTTTGCACATCAAGTAAAAGATTAGCAAAATTCAGGAAAGCAAAAAATATAAAATATGCAAAACAGGGGTTCAATTGCACAATCATATTTTATGCTTTTTATAACAAAAAATAAATAAAATTCAAAATCAGGGACTCAATCAAACCAAAAGGCAAATTAAAGTTCCAATCAGGGACCTAGGTGAACAAGGAAACAAGTTTGGGTCTTTATGTGAACTAAATTGAATATTTCAGGCACCAAATTGAACACAAAAACAAATCTAAGTCTTTAAATGAACCTAAATACAAGTTATTGAATTATTATGAACTAGAACAATTTCCTTAATTTAATACAAACTAAAAGAATTAAGTCTTTAAATCCAAGTTTTGATTTTTAGACTAAGATTGATTCAAATAGATTCACCAATCCTTCTTTGAGTTGATTTTTAATCTAAATAACTAGACCTTTTAATTCAAAACTTGGGTTTTAAAATTAAAATTAGCTCATAATGATATAAAACTCAATTATCAAGCTAACTTTAATTTAAAATTTTCAAATTTGAATCAAAGGTTTCATTCTTATACTCAAAATCAACTCAAAAAGTGATCATGAATCCATCTTTGAATCAATTATACTTTAAAAATCAAAACTTTAAGCTAAAGGCTTGATTTTTCTTCCAAGTCTAAATTAAATTCCAAAGGAAATAATCATAATAAAATTCTAATCATTTTTTATTTATTTCATCATATTATAGCAAACAAAGATCATAACCCTAACAAGAAAATAACAACTTAAACCTTTTAGACATAAATCTTCACCAAAATAAACCATTAACGCATAGATGACAAACATAGATCTAATCCATTATGATTTACTAATCAAAGACAAAACTTTTTCTCTAAAAAATCTAGTCTTTTAACAAAATCATCACTTTAATCAACAAACCACCATCATAACCACATAAGCACATATAAATTAATTAAAATTGACTTCATCAACCATGAAATTAGAAACAAAATTCAATACACCAAACAAACAAGCCCCAAATCGCAACAAATTAATACAAGGTGGATTTGATTGAAGAAATTAGAAAGCAGGCTCACCAAACGACGCCGTTTGGGAGACTGGTGGCTTATAAGCTTAACTTCTTTTCTTCTTCTTCCCCACGGCCCTTCTTCCATGAACCCTAGATCTGAGTTTTTGCAGATTTCGACCTAACCTAATTGAAGAAAAGAAATGCCCCCTTTTTTAAAACAAGCTTCGATTCATAATCCCCATTCTTTGAAACCCGAAAGCCCTCAAACAAAATACCAAGAAAACAGAAGAATGGATGATTCAAGCCTTTGAAATCAAGAACAAGGTGCGATTCCCCGTTGAGCAAACATGTTGCCCTTCTTCAGGTATTAATCGACTAACCCTTATTGTTCTTGTTTTTTTCCTTTTTTTGTAACTTCTTAGAGAAAAACCCAACGAAGAACCCTAACTTTTTTCCCAAATTCCTTTTCTTTTTTTCCCACTCTTTTTTTGACCTCTGCAAAAACATGGCCTTTATAGGCTAATTTCTAATCCCTTCCCACCGTAAGATTCTCCTCCCCTTATTATCTTACGATTCAATGATTTTTGTATTTTTCTCGATATTCCAGGGATGGGAGGGGATAAGCTCAGCGATTCCAGTGAACTGTCAACGTCTCGAAGCTTCTCCAGTAAACAGGTAATTTCTTAAATTCCTCTGTTGTTTTTTTGGCTGCAATTTGTTGTTGGAATCTAACGCTGACTCTATTTTCGATTTTTTTCCTTTGTGTGAGTCATCAAATACAAAGAATCTTCCACTGGTTCTAGTGAAAATAAAGTCTAAGATAAAAAGTTTGGAATTCCCTTCTGCATATTTTCTGAAATTCAGCCCCTATGGTTGAAAATGATTCTGAAATTCACTTGCACTTATCGTTTTTGTTTCTTGTCAAGTCCTTGGGGAAAAGATAAGGATTGGAGTGAGCTGGCATGGGAGATAAAAATTCAGGTAATTTCTGCTTCCTACAAGCACTATAGATTTTGTTCCTATGTAACTGCTGCTTGTTGGTCATTTTACCTGCTTTTAACAGTTGCCTTTGATGTGTTGAACTTGTGAACTTGCCTTGTTGACCCTGATCCTGTGGCTTGATTGACTTGAATTATTAGACTCTCTGCACACACTGTATTTTACTTCTATGTTGCCACATTGTGATTCAACCATGTACCATGGTTTGTTTCATTTGATTCCACTGCACACACTCTATATCACAACATAAGAAATGCACATTTGTTGACTGACCCTAACCATTAGTTTGCTTGACTTTGGCTGTTAAAACCCTTCACCACACACATTTACATAGTACTATAGCAAAACGAATATCCTGATAGCGTAATTTAGCTGACCAAATTTATTCACAGCCGTTGTTGTAGTGGGAAACTTTGTTGGCATTTGCACTAGATCACCTTGCTCATTTAAGGATTCTCTACTGTAATTTTACCTTATCCTACTTGCTGCCTTTGTACCCTCCAATTCACCATGCATTTGTCTTGCCAAATAGTCGTTTCCACTTATCTGCAAAAATTGGCCCCAATATTAAACATGCTTCCCAAAACAAAGCTATGATGGTATACTTTATTACTAAAAGAAATGGAATGCTGACATGTAAAAGAAAATGCAATTTGGATCCACTATAAGGGGCAATGTTCTGAGTTTCCTTGTCTTTCATTTTTGCAGATTCTTGAGGAAGGCAAAAGAGGAGTTGCATTTAAAAATGTTCTCATTCTAATGTGTCAGGGAACTTGCCTCCATTTCTTTTTTTGTTTTTCTTGGCCTTGTACTTTCCTTTTTGGACTTGTACTCAATAAACAATGAGATTCTAGTATTTACACATTTTCTGATTTTTTTTTGAATTTTGAAGAAAATAAAATGAATAAGTCATTTCTCTATTTTTAAAAGGAAAATGTTAATGAACTAATCAAGGTAAATGCATGTATAATTATGAGTTAAGGGTAAATAGGCCTGACATGATTAATGAAAGGTGACCATGCTAAACGAAAAGAAGATGAATAATGTATAAGCAAAACAAAGATGAATATGATGATAAAACAAAGATGATTAAAGAGAACCCGAAATAATTTCTGTATGCTTAATGAGACACTAATGAAAAGACGAATGAATGTAAATGATGTAATTAATGTGAAAATGAAAATTGAATATACGTAACAAAATAAGGAATATGGACGAGCCAATTAATAGAAAAATCAAATACTAAGAAGCCTTTGTTACTCAAATAAACCAAAATTTTGCATAAAGCCTAAAATAATTTGGGCAAGCCAAAATCAGTTGTCTACATAGACTATATAGTTTCCTTTAATATCTTAAAAAACAATGAAATGTATTAAAAAAAAAAAACATTGCAGACAAGAAGACTACAAATTGATTCAACAACTAAAACAAAGATGAAAGCATAAAAAAAAAATAGAGAATTCAAACAGAACATATAACATTCTTTCATGAAATAAAAAACCCCACCGCGGAACGTGGGCCAGGAATACTAGTATGAGATAACTTTACTTACCAACAATTTTAAGTCTATATAAATACTTAAATTCCACTTCAAATATAATAATTATTATAGTTTTTTCTAAATCTGCATATTATTAAATATTTTTATATTTTCTCAAAAATTAATAAACATGGAAATATATATTGCTAATCTTGCTAATTAACATACATTAAAATTGATAATTCACATTTATGTTATTAAATATCAAAATATATTATATATTTTTTTATAAGAATTCAGATTTAACCAATAGTTGTTTTACATAAATATATTATATATTTTGAATTTACAAATCTGAATTTTTTTAAGATACAATATTAATATGTCATTTTTGATAATTATTTGTTGTTTCATTTCATCATCTCTGCTTTCTTCATTCTTTTTTCTTATTTTTTGCCATTAATTTTTCTCCTGCCATCGCTCCACTCTCTCTTCTTCACTGTTATTTTTTTTCTTTATTCTTGCTCTTCCATTTTTTTCTTTCTCGTATTTTCTTCCTTTTTGTTTTCCCTTCTTCATCAAGTTTCCATCTTCTTTTGTTTGTCCTTTTCATTTTTTAATCTGAAATGGGTTTCGGTCGAAATTTTCTTTTATTTGTTATTTTATTCCTTTTATTTGTTTTTGATCTGAAATGGGTTTAGGTCAAAATTTTGAAGGGAGCATCAACATCGATTCTAGTCGGACGGAAAGATGGGTTTGACTTGTTGAAAGCATGGTCGTTGGTCAATGCCTTGGCAGAGCAGCAATGGTGAGTCTAATTTCACTATATTATTTATTTTTTTGGTTTAAATTCTAACCAAAATGTTAGCGTTTAATTGCAATGGGCATATATTAAACTCTATTGCTCAAGATCTAAGAGTACTACCATAAATATCATTAACTAGCAAAATAGTAAGAATAAGTACATTATGAGCATACCTCTTATTTCCGCTATACGTATCTTATAAAATTCTGAAACTTGTTTTCATACCCAATGCATATCTACAAAATGGAGAGCCAGTAAGTGCTACATTCTTACATTAAAATATAATTTGCAAGATTAACCAATATCATTTGCTTTCAAAAGACCAAAAGTCTTTGCTTCCAAAAACACTAGTTCAATCTTCAGACCATTTGATACATAAATACATGATAATACAGTTGTCCTTAATAAGAAAAGTAAAAGGAAATAAAGAAAAATGTGTAAGAAAGAAGATAAGAGGAAAATTAATTATAATGTAGCAAGAAAGCACCAGGTTTACAATGATATGACTCAAGATACATCATTTAAGGATTAGAGATTTAAATAACTTAGACATGAACCACAAAATATGCAATCAAATTATGTATATATATAAGCCCCATCTATGATCCTTTAAGTTAGTTTAAAGTAGCACAAAAATTATTTCAGGTAACGTTAACGATCATAAATACCATATTTTTACTTAAAATTAAATAAGGGAAAGTATTGTCAATGCATCATCAAGCCTTCATCATCAACGTTGTCTTAAGCAATGTTCTTGAATCATCTAAACCAAGCAATAAAGACAACTTAAAAACTATAGTGACCAATGTTGAAATTGGTTTACGTTGAATGTAAAAAGCTACTGTTGTAGCTAAGGAAACAAACTTGCCATTTGCGACAACAAAAAACAAGCATATTTTTTTCATGATCAATTTCCAACATCATATTAAGTGATTGACATGCTATTTTAGGTACTTGCAATGAATGGGAACATAGTTCCTCGAGTCCCATCAAACAAGGCAGCTGTAAAAGGTAGACAAGTTCATTTCCTAGTTTACCTTTAATAGTTGGTGATTTAATGGTGGACATACTAATATTTTCACAGACATGAATAAGGATTCTACTTTTGCATACAACACCCCGGGCACTTTCCAAAGGTGCATGATGAACATCTTTCAGGATTATGTTGAACAAATCATTGAGGTATTTATAAACGATTTCTCAGTCTATGGTATCTCTTTTGATACTTGTTTAGATCATTTTGCTTTGGTTTTGAATAGATGTAAGGATACTAACCTTGTTCTAAACTCTTCTAAATGTCACTTTATGGTTGATCAAGGAATAGTTTTAGGCCATGTTATATCTTCTAGAGGTCTAGAGGTAGATAAAGCTAAAGTTAATATTGTTTAGAATCTACCTTACCCTTCTATTATGAGGGAATCGGGCTCTTTTCTTAGACATGCATGATTTTATCGCAGTTTTATCAAAGACTTTTCTGAGATTGATGCACCCTTATGCCATCTACTTTAAAAAAGATGTAGACTTCCTTTTTGACGATGCATGTAAAAAGGCATTTGATGCCTTGAAACTTGCATTGACGTCTGCACCCATTCTTCAGCCACCAAGATGGGACTTGCCTTTCCGAATTCATGTGTGATGCCAGCGACAATGCCGTTGGAGCTATTTTAGGGCAACAAGTTGACAAGTTCATCCATGTCATCTATTACGCATCTCGCACCCTAAACTCTGCTCAGAGAAACTACACAACAACGGAGAAGGAGCTATTGTCTATTGTTTTTTGCTTTAGATAAGTTTTGTCTATTGTGTTAAAGTTATTGGTTTTTCTGATCATGCAGCTCTCAGATACTTTTTAAAAAGACCCAGCCCAACCGGCGAGGTATTTTCCGTTCTGCCCCAAAGACCTCACAGATTTGCCCTTCCCAAAAGGCGCCTCATTAGTTTGGTTTGGATCTCTATATATAAACCACAATAGATCTTCACATCCTCATGATGTGGGATCTTGGAGCATCATAATCTATCCACCTTATAGGCTTGTCGTCCCTGACAAGTCCACACAATCACCAGGACGCACCAGGCACCGGGATTCTAGAGGTGGCTCCCACCGCACTCCCACGATGTATCACTTAGCTCCTGCTACACGCCCGGTGAAAGCTCTGATACCAACTGTATAGATCCGACTCTACCTGCGAGGTATTGTCCGCTTTGGCCCAAAGGCCTAACGGATTTGCCCTTCCCAAAAGGCGCCTTACAAGTTTGGGTTGGATCTCTATATATAAACCACAATAGATCCTCACATCCTCATGATGTGGGATCTTGGGGTGTCACACTTTTTGTCAAAGAAGGAAGCGAAACCTCGCCTGGTTCTTTGCATTTATTGCTTCAAGAATTCCACATTGAAATCAAGGACAAGAAAGGCATGGAAAACCTAGTTGCCGATCATCTCAGCAGCTTACATACTGAAGATGATGCCACTCCATTAGGTGATTTCTTCCTCATGAGAGTCTCTTGATGATTGATTCTGAATTGCGTTGGTATGAAGATATTGTGAATTATTTAGTTTATGGGCAATTACCTAGTGATTTGAGTAGGCACCAAAAGGATAAGTTGAAATGTGATTCTAAAAAATTTGTTGTGGGATGAACCTTATTTGTGGCACTTTTGTCCTGATCAAATAGTTAGAAGATGCATTCCACAGCATGAACAAGTATCCATTTTAGAATTCTGCCATTTTTATGCATGTGGTGGTAACTTTGGACTTAAGAGAACTACTTGAAAAGTGCTTGAATGTGGGTTTTATTGGCCATCGATTTTCAAAGATGCACATATGATTTGTAAAACATGTGATACATGCCAGAGAATAGGAAATTTGTCTCATAGGGATCAAATGCCTTTACAACCTATAATAATTGTTAAAACTTTTGATGTCTGGGGTATTGATTTTATGAGTCCTTTTCCTGATTCTTCTGGTAATTTGTACATTTTACTTGCATGTGATTATGTATCTAAATGGGTGGAAGTTACGACCACCAAAACTGACAATGCTAAAGTGGTTGCAGATTTAGTCAAGAATAACATATTTAGCAGATCTGGCATCCCTAAAGCATTAATCAGTGACAAGGGCACACATTTATGCAACAATGTGATTATGGGTGCAACTTGGGTTTGGTTAACCCGAGAATCGACCCAACCTGAGTACCTTGGGTTGGGTTGGGTTGGGTTGGGTCTAAAAAAGGATACGGGTTGACATGGGTCCATTAACTTGGTCTAGGTTGGGTTTGAATGAGTCACGGGTTGACCCACGGGTCTGACCCAACCCGCTTACTTTTTCCTTTTTTTTCCCTTCCGTTCGTCTCCTTTTTCAAACTGTATTCTTTTTTCCCCATAAACTATGTTTTAATATGGCCAAAAAAAAACTATGTTTTAACATTCTCTTCGTAATGCAATTTATATTACTCTGTATATTATTTTGTTCTTTTTGTGTTTTCATTTATATGTAACAATTTCATTGTCTCTAAGTTGTGGTAGATTCCATATGGATTAGTGGAGTACTTAGCGAAAAGTGGCTAGGATTAGGTTACGAATTTCAGATGCATGTAATTCTTTTCTTCTTTTTTTAATTATTTATTTTGTTTTGTTCCTTTAAATCTGTTTGTATCCATCTAGAGTACTTGTTGGATTTTGCTTAATCATGCTTTATTTGAAACAATTTTTTGCTTGATTCTGGTACTGTGAGCTTTGGATTATTTCAATTCATGTTTCCAACAATTCTTTTCTATATAATTTGTATTCCTAAATATTCATGAATCAACGTGTGGGTCACCTAGATAATGACAAAATGTTTAATCAAGATTTAATAAGGATTCAGTTTAGGTGAGTTTCTTTCTTTAAAATGTCCAATTTTGAATTGTGTTTATGATACAAGTTGATTGAAATGGACCTTTATTGTCCGGTTGCTAGAAGATGCTTTAAAGAAAATGTTAATTGTATCTTCTGGTCTCCTTATTGTAGTATCAATTCCAAGTTTAAAAAATATATATATATATATATATATATATATTAGCTGCTTTATGACTTTAGTTATTTGGAAATTTTTCTCAACTGATATCTTCTTTCTTTTGGTTTATTCTCTTTCTTATTGGTTAATATATATAAGTTGTTTTGTTTATTATGGAGCTAATCATGAAGGTGGAGTAACTGTGGCTATCTATATATATCTTGTTGAAAACTTTAATAAACGAAGATGAATAAACTTTAATAAGCTGTTTTAGCATGTTTGCTAGTTCAATGTATAATAGCTATTCCTTCCTTAGAGGGATTAATTATAGCTTTAAATCCCTGCCATCTGATTTTGGTTGGAGTAATTGGTCATAGTGAGGAAAATGTTGGATACATGCAAGTTAGAAGATGCTAAATCGTATTACTATTGTGCTTGCAGTGCTGAATAATGTTCTGCTCTCCTGTTATATATTGGGGTGTTCTGTTGTTTTCAAATTATATATTTGAGTCTAAAGACATTTGAGTTCCAAAATTGTGAAGACTTCTAAGTTTAAAACATATATATGTGTAGTTATTTTAAAATTTTGAGGGAGGTAATTTAGAGTGAGTAAGGATTACAACTAACATTTGTCAATCTGTTACAGAGATTTGGAGTGTATATTTACATATGAAGTTTTAGAGACAGCCAGATCTTCCATAAGGTCAACCTTCATCATTGTTGGCAATAGTTTTTTGTAAGTTAAGATTCTGCATATTAGTGTAATCAAGAAATGTTTATGGCCCCCAAACATTGCGTTTCCAGCTCTCTTGCCTTTTTGTGGTTTGGGACATTTTCATAGCCCCCAGCCAGCAAATTTGACTTAAATATGATCTAGTAAGATTGTATTTTTTTTATAAAAGAAAAATGGTGTGATAGATGAGAGGAATCTCTTGCAGAAATAGTCATTTGAGTCTATGAATCACTTGTTCACTTTGGACTGTATTCCAAAGATGGAAGAAACAATTTACTTTATGCTTTAACTGAAGAACAAGAACCAATTTGGAGTTCAGAATCTGTTACTTTATACTTTAAATCTGTTAATTGTTATTTTGCTGTTGTGGTTTTCTTCCTTCATTGCTTTTGTCTAAGGCATGCCTTAAATCTACTGCAAATGTTGGATTTTGAAGGGAGAAGTGGGCGGAGATGGAGGGAAGTGGGTCATTAATTGGTTGAGACAAATTATGCCAAATGGATAATGCTAGTTTTACTTTTATTATATATTCAAATTAAGAACATGAGCTTGTCATGTTTAGGCATTTTTATTTCTGACCCAAGCACCTTATTCACAACTAGTGACTTTTCTCCTATTTCATTTTATTCTGTACTAGTTACTTGTGGAATTTACATTGTTCGTGGGTCAAGCTAATCACACCAAGCTTTACATTACTGCTACTTTCTGTAAGTCTTCCTCCTTCAATGCTAGTTGCAATCCTTTGATAGGCAACTTGTTTTCATACACTTAAATACGTGTATATATTTATTCATTATACAGTTGAGTTGCATATTTCATGGATAAGCTAACAAACTTCTCGGCGAGACATAATTAAATGCATTGATATCGGTAACTACACCACCTACAGAATTTAAAGAACCTAAAGGAGTATGGGTCATATATTCCGCAGAACGCCGTTCTTGCCAAGGTTGTATGTCTTTTTTCAACCTACTCAAGTCCAAACCATTAGGACCCTTAGAGGTTCTAACCAAGGGGTCCTAATGGTTTGGACTTGAGTAGGTTGATAACGTGTAAACCATGTCAAACCAAGACCGATCAACCTTTGAATTTCTCTGAGTCTATTTGTTCGAGAGCGGAAATGAAGAGTAGGAATCAACAAAACACGAGAAGAGAGAAGTTCTTATCATTTCATTATTCATTATAATAAACAAATGTTCAACTTTCTTTTAGAATTACTCTACTCTATCTTATAAGAATGATAACTTATTATATTAGATTATATTAGAGTTAATTTATACAGTTTCTAATTAAATTATTATCCACATACCACTACAAGAAACTGACAGTGTTGCCACGATCAGGTTTGGAGCGGAATTTTTCGCAGCAAAGTAGCCACGATATTTGCCACGGAAAAAAGGTTTCCCGCTTCAAAATCCGTGGCAAAACCAAGCCACGGGCATTATCGTCGCAACAGTCGAGCGTCATTTTCTAATTGAAGCGGAGAATGAATACCGTGGAAAAAATGGTGCATAATTAGCCGCGGGTTTTGCCACAACCGTTTTGCCACAATTTTTGCCACGGGCTTTTCAAAATACCGTGGCAAATTCCGTGGCAAATGAGTAGTGAAATTTCCGTGGCAAAGCCCGTTGCAGATTTATTATTATTTTTTTTAATAATTGTTTGAGCCAAAACGCAGCGTTTTGGCTCGGGGTGTTATAATTTGAGCAGCAGCAGGCAGAAGCCATTTTGCAGCAGCTCAACTTTCATTCTCTCAAAATCTCAAAGGTTTCAAACTCTTTTTTGCTTATATTTTTGTATTTAACAAGAGGAAGGCATGATTTCTTGTTGATCTCATTCCATAATCTCTATTTGGAGCAATATACATGGTAAGTTTAACTTATTTATATCATCTTTATATATATATATATATATAAATATATATTTGCAATTTTTGTTTGTATGAAAGTGTATATATATTTGAGAGTGATTTAATAGTTGATGCATATATGGGTAGTGTGTTGTTGCTTCATATGAGTATAAATTATCGTGTGAAAATTGGATTTGTGTTGTTGATATGAATAAGGGACTAAAATGCATAGATCTATAACTTAGGGGATGTAATTGAAAAATTGAAAAATGTAAGGACCAAATTGAAAAATTGAAAAATGTAAGGATCAAATTGAAAATATTATTTGTGCATTTTAGATGGAAATTGGTTTTGTATGATCCTATATTGCAAGTCGAACATGTAGAGAAAAAGTTTTAATGAATCTATTGTTTGTTGCAGTTATAATGGAAAATAGGAGGTGGATGTATAATAGGAATTATCCTAGCCGTGGAGGCATTAGGCAAGAGTTTCTTGATGGAGTTGTGGAATTTGTTGAATTTGCTACACGTCAGCCTCAATATATGAGTGGGGATAAAATACGGTGTCCATGCTATAAATGTGAAAATAGATTATTCCTCGATTCAGAAGATGTGTCGGAGCATTTGTGTCGCAGAGGGTTCATGGGGAAATATTGGAATTGGACAGCTCACGGTGAAGAGGCATGGGCCCTTCATGAGCGACAAGGATTCGTCGTTGACCTAGAATTACCAGAGCCGGTTCCTGAGCAGATGGCTCATTGGGGTGATTACGAGCATATGAGGTGGGATCAACGGATGGTATATGATTCAG